>JAVJIF010030710.1:0-86565 GCA_038442645.1 Agave tequilana | reverse complement strand
CTCTGTAGGCTGTCTAAAAAACAGACAAGCCTTTAAAAGCAGAGATCCAAGGTCAAGACGCGTTGGCTCGACACCCGCGTCTCAGCATCAGATGCGTGGGCTCGAAAGCAGAGATCAGCTCAAGACGCGTTGGCTCGACACCCGCGTCTCAGCATCAGGACGCGTTGGCTCGACACCCGCGTCTCAGCATCAGGACGCGTTGGCTCGACGCCCGCGTCTCAGCATCAGGACGCGTTGGCTCGACGCCCGCGTCTCAGCATCAGACGCGTGGCTCGACGCCCGCGTCTCAGCATCAGGACGCGTTGGCTCGACGCCCGCGTCTCAGCATCAAGGCGCGTGGGCTCGACACCCGCGTCTCAGCATCAGGACGCGTTGGCTCGACGCCCGCGTCTCGGTTGCAACTACCCGAAATAAGGGGCCAGTCACCGCACATGTAGCGGGAAGTGGCCCCTCATTGTGGAGCGTTTTCAGGGGCACGTTCATCCCCAGGGACCTCTATAAATAGCCCTGTTGGCATCAACAGAGACAGACACACAGGGAGAGACGTACCTACATACAGGCATACGCATCCAACACGCGTAGAGAGAGACACGCACGATCACCGGACGAAGGCATCGTCAACAGAGAAGGAGAGAAGACTCTTCAGCAAGCTTACTGCGTACTAGCTGCTCTTTGCCTAGCTCCTCTTCTAGAGTTTTGGTAGACAGAGCCGAGTTACTCTCTCTACCGACCGAAGAGAAGATCCCCGACGGTCCAAACAGTCATCCGGTCAACGGAGAACAAGATTCACTCTCCACCGCCACACGAAGAACCCAGCATTAAACAAAGGGGGGATTCAAGATTCAACATCCTCCCTCCCTTGTAACCGGAAAGAAAGGAAAGTCTGGTTGTAATTGTTTCAACTGATTCAAGGAAATATTTTACACCCCGATCTTTCTCACCTAAATCTCCTTCCGGGCACCTACAAGAGATGGCGACTCCGCTGGGGAATCTGTTTGTCACTGATGAACAAGCTGTGGCGCAGGATGATGTTCTCCGTAAGGGGAAGATGGTCGAAACGCTCGTTGTCGAGTTCGACCAGGCGAAGTATGAAGAGTTCCTCTCTTCTGGCTCCAAGAGCCCAAAGACCCGCGTCTGCCGCAGGGTCTCAACTGAAAAGTTACCCAAAGCCCAATCTGAGGCTCTGCCGGGTGCCGATGCCCACTGTGCCAAGACAAGTTCACGCGCCAACGCCTCCCAGAAGGCCCGCGTGACCTCAGGCACTGCTGTTGCGATCAACCGCGTCGCACAGAACACACGCGCCAACGCCTCCCAGAAGGCCCGCGTGGTCCCAGGCACCACTGCTGCTGCGATCAACTGCGTCGCGCAGAATACCCGCGTCAACGTCTCTCAGGAGACCCGCGTGGTGAACACTCTTGGTTCTGTAAACCAGGAGGTTGTTGGTTTCTCCCCTCCTCCACGACGCAACCGGAATGCTGAGCGTCGACAGAGGAGACGCGCGCGTCAACTCCAAGTCGGAACCGTTGGTTGTCTGACTGGGGGTGGACGCGGCGTACAATCTGATGCCTTGCCCGCACCTCGTCCAGTGCGTGAGATCCGCGTTTGGCGACCCAAACGCGAGACTCCTCAAGTTGAGTCCTCTGAGGACCAACTCATCAAACGCCAGGGTGAAACCTCCGCGTCTTTTCAAACGCAGGAAGTACGCACTCGTAGGCGTGGGGCCCAGCAGCCCGCTCTCTCTCAAGCAACTCTGCCCAAACGCATCAGGCAGCAACGCGAGACTCGCGTGCGCGTCATACAGCCGCGTCATGAGAGCCGCGTCCCTGAAGTCTGCGTCCAGGCTGAACAGCACATGACTGTCTCCCGTCTTCGACGTTGCGAGACCAGTCTCTTTAATCCCCCTCCCACGGATTTGAGGGATTATTTGACAAGGAAAAGAAGTGCCAATCAAGCCACTTCGTCATGCTGCTGTCAACAGCTCATCCATATGCTCTCTGGATGCCATTATGGATCAGGCATGCACCAGCAGTCCTTAATCAGACAGCTGACCCTGATTCCCCCGTCAGCCAAAAGAAGACGCTCCCACAGAAGGAGAACCTTTTCAGATGTTGAATACCCGGAGCTTACTGCAAACATGACTAGCAGAAGCAAGGGAAAACAACCAATGGTCAACTCAGAGGAATCTGACTCTGAGCCGGAAGGGGTGTATCAACACACTCGCACCCGGACGGGGGCCATTCCCCCAATTGACTATAATGCCTTAGCCCGCGGCATTAGAATGGGTGATTCTCACTCCGCTGTAGTGGAGTCGCAGGCTTCAAACTCTTCCGTCGAGAAGGAGGCTTCCGCCTACATGGCAGACACTCCTGAGGAGACGGCCAGGCGTTTAGAACAGACGCAGAAGCGCCAGATGGATATAATCGCCTCTCAACAGAGATCCATTGACTCCCTCAAGCATATGCTTGAGAAATTGCTTGAAGAAAGAGCGAGATCTCCTCCTAGACGGCCGAAGGGGAAAGGGAGAAAGGGAGAAAGCCCACCCTCCGAACCTTCCGACGGACACGACGATCTACCTCGGATGTGTCCAAGCCCTCGTCGCAGGCAAGAAGCGACCCAGACCCGGAAAAGGCTCATGCTAAAAGAATGAGCCTGCTGGAGCAACGACTCAATGCCCTTGCCAGTCGTAAAGATCTCCAAGAGGCTGGAGTAGTCCGGCCCTATCCGGCCGAGTGGGACTTAGTCCCGTACCCTCCTAAGTTTAAGGCTCCAACTCTCCAAGCATTTGACGGGAAGGGGTCACCCAACCAGCACATCTACTACTTCAAATCCCAGACCGGGAATGTAGTAGATAACGACGCTATACTGACGCGACTGTTCATAGGCACCCTGAAGGGTTGGCCTTTGAATGGTTCATGAAGCTCCCAGAAGGTTCAATCAAGAACTGGAGCGACTTGGAGAAGCTGTTTCTGACACGCTTCTTCGAAGATGACTCGGAAGTGACAATGCCCACCCTTTTAGCAACCAAACAGCGAAAGGGAGAGTCCGTCAAGTCTTTCGTAGAAAGATTTCGGAACGTGGCACTCCGATGTCCAAGCGGCATGACCCAGGCCACCCTGGTGGAAACATGTCGTCATAATCTCCAAACCTCACTCCTTGCTCAAATAGGAGTTGCTGAAAGCCGCACCTGGAAACAATTAGTCCAACAAGGTGAACAGGCTGAGGAGATTGTTGCCCGCGTCAGGGCAGAAGAAGGCAGGCCCAGGCCAGAGAGGTCAACAAGGCGTGCGCAGGACACATCCCTCCAGACAAAGCGGAAGGATAATTTGGCAACGGAGACCAAATCTCCCGCCAAGCCCAACCAGGCAAAGCGAGTGGCTCTTCAAGCCAGCCCCGCCCCAACAAGCAGTATTCCTTCAAGGAGGAACATGTCGATTCGCTCTTCAAGTACTCAACAAGAGCAACGACTGAAGCTCCCTGAAATTAGGCGCCCAGAGGAAGTCGGCAAGACCGACAATCCCAACTACTGCATGTACCACAGGATGTTGGGACATCCCACCAAAAGCTGCTACGTCTTCAAGGACATCCTTCAGGCTCTGATTGACGCGGAGGTGTTAAAGCTCCGACCAGAGCAGAAGAAGGTCACGGCCAACGTAACGTCAGTTCTCCAGTTCGGGAGACAACCTCCTACACCTGCAGGGGTAACTCCTATTCCAAGGGGAGAATTAAGAGTGGTCAACACAGACCCTCACCAGCAACAGGAGAAGGGCTTGGTAGCCGTCCCTACACCTCAGGGGGAAACCATGTGGGTCCACCCTGACCTCGTCGATGAACAACAATGGACTACTGTGACCAACAGAAAGTCCAAAGGCAAGGCAAAAGCTTCATCGTGCCATGTGATCTGCGCTTCCTCTCGAGAAGCGGATACTGATGTTCCCTCGTTGACTGACTCAGAAGAGGAAACAATAGTCCTGGCCGCAGAGCCCAGCCAACCGATGGCGGGGACCCGTTCAGGACAGGCATACTTGAAGCAGTACGGCGAGACGGTAGCGGCTTCTCCGCAACCAGCCGTAGAACCAGCCAAGCCCTCCACAAAACCACCTGTGGAGAAACAGAAAGAAACCCGGTTTTCTCGGGTTCTTTCAAAAGGTGCAGCGGAAGGATCCTCGACACCTTACCGCTTCGATGTCTTGGCTCAACTAGCCAACATCCCGGCACGCATCACCTTGTATGAACTCCTGAGGCTATCAAAGTCAACCAGAGAGGCTCTACAAGAAGCTTTGGCAAATGCTGAGGTCTTCATGACCCGCGTGCCAAGGGAGGAAGATGTAGAGGATTGCCTCCACGCCTCCCCAAATGCTCCCTGCATCACCTTCACAACAGATGACATGCAGGTTAAAGGGAAGCATGACCGACCCCTATACTTCACAGGATATATCGGGTCGTCCGAGGTAAATCGCATCCAGGTAGACCCAGGGTCCGCGCTGAGTATCATACCTCGCCGAGTCATGCAATTTCTGGGCATTCCTACCCATCGTCTGAGCCCTACCCAGACAACTATTTACGGGTTTAATGCCAATAGCTCCCGTCCGATGGGGAAGATCAAGCTCAAATGCCAGATCGGGAGCCTCAAGTCGGAAGTGACATGCTACGTCATTGACGCTGACACTTCCTACAACCTGTTGCTGGGACGACCATGGATTCACCGTAATTCCATCGTTCCCTCCACTCTCCACCAAGTCATGAAATACATTGACGAGAGTGGACAAGTTCAAACGTTGATTGCCGAAAGGCATCCGTTTAAAGGGGTTGAAAATTATTTCACGGACTCCCTCCTATATCAGGATCCTGAGGAGACTAATGAAACCCCGCAACCAGAGGAGCTAGACTCTGGTAATGAGGCTGACATTGAGCCTGAGAAAGAAGAGTGCCTGTGGGAGTTGGAACCCCTTGTAAAGAGCACTAATAAGCTCGATATTGACAACACCACCGACGATGCGGGTGGTTGGTACATTAATGAAGATTTAGATTTTGCGTATTTTCCTGTGTATGTTTCCGATTCAATACCGTCGGATACTACTACCGACGTGGACGATGACCTCTGGTCGGCAATGGATGCTTTGACATCTTTGCATGTACCGGTGAAATCATCTTTCGGGACATACCAAGATAATGGTAATGCGCAAGAATCTATATTTATGGTTCCAGCCAGACGAAAAGGCCAAAGACCAATACTTTTTGGGCGAATCTCGTCTGAACCGATGCCTCACGAAGAATCGGAAGGCGAGGATGAATCCCCTCAGTTCAATCATTATGAACCGAAAGCGCTCAGAATGATGAAACGCATGGGATATGACCTAACCAACAGGCCCGGATTAAACTTCGGTAAAGGAAGGAGAACGCTGCTCCGGTCCTTTGTGCCGAAAGGGAAAGCACCTGATTATTATCATCAGACGCGCCGGGGGTTGGGCTATGTATCAACTCCAGTCCCATCAGCCTCTGATTCTCGAGAGTCGTCAGGTCACGATTGCTCTTCAGACACGTCATCGTGGGAGTCAGATGTCAGTGTCGGCAACATCTTCAAAGGGCTTTCAGTAAACATGGTTTCAACAGGCCATCTGGAAGATGAAGATGAAGAAATGATCCAACCTGATACAGATCCTTGGATCAAACATTTGAATGCTCTTTGGGATATCCGCTTTGAACAGCGTGAGCCACCCACAGAAGATAAGGTTGTTCAAATCAACCTAGGAGATGAGGCCAACCCCAAGCCCATTTTCATAAGTGACGGCTTGTCACCTTCGAAAAGGAGGATCTAATATCTCTTGTACAAGAGTATATAGACGTCTTCGCCTGGAATTATGAGGACATGCCTGGACTTGATCCTCAAGTGGCTATGCATCGCCTCAACATCAATCCGGACATGAAGCCTGTTAAACAACAGCAGCGACGGTTCCGTCCAGAGATAATGGAGGCAATTCAATCAGAAGTCAGAAAGCTTATTGATTCTGGCTTCATCAGGGAGGAACAGCATCCCGACTGGGTAGCCAACATCGTCCCCGTCACCAAGAAGAACGGGAAGATCCGGATCTGCATCGACTTCCGTGATCTAAACGAGGCCTGCCCCAAAGACGAATTCCCATTGCCAATCACAGATGTCATGATTGACAATACTTGTGGATTCGAGCGAATGTCCTTTATGGACGGGTTCTCAGGATACAATCAAATCAAGATGTATCCCGATGACGAAAAGCATACCTCCTTCAGGACTCCTCTAGGGGTATATTGCTATACTGTCATGCCTTTTGGACTGAAAAATGCAGGGGCAACATACCAAAGGGCCATGAACGTCATTTTCCATCAGCAGATACGCAAAACGGTGGAATGTTATGTCGATGACATCGCGGTGAAAAGTCGCACTAAAGGTGATCACATAGCAGACCTGAAGGTGGTCTTCGACATCATGCGGGCTCATCAATTGAAGATGAACCCCACCAAGTCCTTCCTGGGGGTAGCCAGTGGCAAATTCCTAGGATTTGTTGTGACTTCCACAGGAATCCATTTGGATCCGGAGAAAGTCCGCGCTATCCAAGAGATGCAACCCCCCAGAAGCCTCAAGGAGCTCAGGGGATTACAAGGACGATTGGCGTACATCCGCAGGTTCATATCAAACCTTTCCGGGAGATGCCAACCCTTCGCCAAGCTGATGAAAAAGGGTGTTTCATTCATTTGGGACGACGCTTGTCAAAAAGCATTTGAGGAGATTAAACACTACCTCACCCAACCACCAGTTCTTGCAGCTCCGGTGTCCGGAAAGCCTTTCTTGGTATATGTTCGAGCAATGGATCATTCCCTGGGAGCTCTACTAGCTCAGAATGATGAACAAGGACGAGAACAAGCAATCTACTACCTAAGTAGAACAATGATCGGAGCCGAACATCGGTACAACCCGATCGAGAAGGAATGTTTGGCGCTGGTGTTCGCTATTCAGAAAATGCGACACTATCTAGTAGGCCAAACTATAAATGTCATATCAAAAGTCAACCCTCTGAGGTTACTCATGACAAAGCCTTCCTCGTTGAATGGCCGGCTGGCAAAATGGGCTATATTGTTATCCCAATATGAGATGCACTTTTTACCCCAGAAGCCATTAAAGGACAAGCGGTGGCGGACTTCCTAGCTGAGCACCCAGATCCAAGGGCAGCCAAACTCTATGAGGATCTCCCAGACGAGGTCGCCGAAGTCTGCCTGACTCAGACGTTGTTCGAAGGGCAAGTGTGGCAACTTTTCTTCGATGGAGCATCAAGAACAAGCCCAAAGGGACACTCAGTAGCGGGGGTGGGAGTAGTACTCGTCTCCCCACAAAATTATGTGATTCCCCGAGCTATCTCGTTAACCGAGCCCTGCTCCAACAATGTGGCGGAATACAACGCTCTTTTGATTGGGATGCAATTCGCCGATGAGATTGGCGTTAAAAATCTCGAGGCGTACGGTGATTCTAAACTCATCGTCAGCCAAGTTCGCGGAGAGTATGAGGTCAGACATGAAGATCTAGTACCCTATTACAATGCGACAATCCACATGGCCGAGAGGTTTTCAAACTTCTACATCGACCATGTACCACGCAGGCAAAATGCGCATGCAGATGCACTTGCATCCCTTGCTGCCTCCTTAGCCCTTCCAGCTGGAGCAATGGAGAAAGTATTCGTCTATAGCCACGACCTGTACTGTCCAAAAATTTCACTCGGAGACTGCCCAGGGTCAACGGGAGATCATCACGACAAGGAAACACTTGAAGTGTCAACCGGTCTAGAGCCTAGAGACTGGCGATTCCCCTACATTGATTTTGTCTTATACGGCATCTTGCCTGAAGACGCCAGGGAGGCGGCTGCCATCCGAAGGAAAGCCCCCAAATTCTACTATAATGCGATTTCGCGAACATTGTATCGTCGATCGCATGACGGGATCCTGCTCCGATGCCTCTCATCAAAAGAAGCCCAAGGAGTATTGAAAGAAGCCCACGATGGTACTTGTGGAGCTCATCAACCTGGCCCAAAATTGGCACATCGACTCCAAAGGTTGGGTTACTATTGGCCAAAAATGATCGCCGATGCTGTCGCTTATGCTAAGAGATGTCACGCCTGTCAAATACACGGCGATTTCATCCATCAAGCACCAGGGTACCTCCACTCTACGACCTCTACCTGGCCGTTTGAAATGTGGGGGATGGACGTGGTTGGCCCTATCAGCCCACCATCATCGAAAGGACATCGGTTCATTCTAGCGATAACCGATTACTTCTCAAAGTGGGCCGAAGCTATCCCTTTGAAAGAGGTAAAATCTTCTAACGTGATCAAGTTCGTGAAACATCACGTTATTTACCGCTTCGGTGTGCCTCGGCGTATCATCCATGACAATGGACCCCAGTTCATCAGCCAGGCTTTCCAGAGATTCTGCGCGAAGTTCAGAATCCAGAGTGTGTCCTCAACGGCATACTATCCTGCTGCTAACGGTCTTGCAGAAGCCTTCAACAAGACTATTGGCAAGCTTCTCAAGAAATTTGTCTCGAAAAGTCAACGGGACTGGGACGACAAGCTGGGTGAATGCTTATGGGCCTACCGCACAACGGTGCGAACCCCAACTAAAGCCACGCCATTTTCCTTGGTATACGGATGCGAAGCCGTCCTTCCACTGGAAATCCAAATTCCATCTCTACGCGTCGCCTTGACAGCGGAGATGACAACTGAGGAGAAGCATCAGCAGCGACTCCAGGAGTTGGAAGCCTTAGACGACAAGCGTTTGCAGGCCCAACAGCAAATCGAGCTCTATCAAGCTCGAATCACCAGAGCCTTCAACAAGAAAGTCAAAGCGCGAACTTTCAAGAAAGGCGACCTTGTCTTAGCCGTCCGAAGACCCATGGTCATGACGCACAAGACAAAAGGAAAATTTCAACCCAAATGGGAAGGACCATTTGTAGTAGAGTCAGTCTACTCAAATGGGTCATATCGCCTCATAACTTCAAATGGCGATACACTCATGATGCCGATCAATGGCAAATTCTTGAAGAAGTACTATCCTTAATAGTACTCTTCCTCCGATCAAGTTAAAAGTACACCTCTGATCAAACATCCGACGCCCTCGACGGCTAAGGATAGAGGAAAATGTCGGCCTTTAAGCCCGACATAAATCCTCGACAACTCATCATGCTGAGGGGAATAGCATGACTAGCCCAGCTCAAACGGTAGTTGGTAAAGGCATGTCAAACCCGTTGACAGCTGAGGATTTGCTAAAAATCCTAAGGGACACGTTCCCATTTGATCCGGCGCCTCGACGGCTAAGGATAGAGGAAAATGTTGGCTTTTAAGCCCAACATAAGTCCTCGACAACTCATCATGCTGAGGGGAATAGCATGGCTAGCCCAACTCAAACGGTAGTTGGTAAAGGCATGTCAAACCCGTTGATAGCTGAGGGTTTGCTAAAAATCCTAAGTGGACTTGATTCCACTCTTTCCTCCAAAATCCCTTACCAATTCTCATCCACAGAATGGTAAGACCACAAAAAAAACAATCATTGCCAAGTTAACACCATACCTCTGGTAATGAGATACCCCTTGTAGAGTACAAATCTTGCTTGTCAACTCTACATTTTGCCAAGTTAACACTACACCTCTGGCACTTCAAATTCACTTGTCAATTCTCATCCATAGAATGACAGGTCCTCAAATTATCTTCGGCTCAAGCCAATTCTTGTCAAGTTAATATTACACCTCTGACAAAACCGCTGTTTAAGTTAACATTATACCTCTAAGCAGCACTTCAAGTTTCTGCCAGGTTTAATATTACACCTCTGACAGTCACTTTTCTTCAGTCTTCCATATCGAAGCTGAAATGCATGATGCCAAGTTAACAATACACCTCTAGCATCTGAGTTTCGCAGTTCAACTACACCTATCATGACCTTTCTCGACTTCCTTCAAGCCGAGATGAATGATGCCAAGTTAACACTACACCTCTAGCATCTGAGTCATCGCTAAGTTCAACAATACACCTATGGCCATGACCTTTCCTCGACTTCCTTGTTCAAGCCGAGATGAATGATGCCAAGTTAACACTACACCTCTAGCATCCGAGTCATCGCTAAGTTCAACAATACACCTATGGCCATGACCGTTCCTCGACTTCCTCGTCTAAGTCGAGATGACCAATGCTAAGTTCAACATCACACCTCTAGCATTACCTCACTGTTACGTTAAACATTACACCTATGACAGTGACATTCTGAGTTAAGTTAATATCACACCTCTGACTCACATCCTTGTCGAGTTAACACCACACTTCTGACAAGACTATCTCCAACCCGTTAAGTTAATATCACACCTCTAACGGTAAAAGCTTCACTAGATTCCTCGCGGGTCTAGTTTCACTTGTTATTCTCTTCAACAGAATAACAGGTCCACCTAAAGACATTGTTAGGTTAACATTACACCGCTGACAATGTTTTATCAAATTCCCCAGCTGACCTTGAATCAAGTCAATCCCAGACACTTGACAAAAGTTCACCTTCTCTGGGAGTACGCATTCCCCCTGTCACTTTCTTTTATAAAGTGGCGGGTCCACCAAAATCATTCTTTTGCTTCTAAAACAAAACATTCAAGACAACAGAAAGAGGCAAAAAGAAAGTGTCACTTTTATTGATATTCAAGCATATGAAAGTGATACAAAACGCTCTCTTATACAATAAGATTGAGTGTTACAATTAAGGAGTACAAAGAAGTCCCTCTCTCTCTTAGAGGCCGTACTCACTCCTTGAAGCCGCATCTGATTCCAAATACATGATGTCCGGGAAAGTGCCCGACTGTGACGACAATTGGAGTCGGTTGCACCATGGCAACAACGCCAAACTCTGAAAGCGCCCTAGCTGACTAAGCTAAGAGCAATGGTGTTCTTGAGGTCCGGTGGCAGCAGAAAGTCCTGCAACCCTTCATTCATCACCATCCCTTTCCCCAGCAGGCCATCTAACGGAATGTCCTCGATGTCACTTCTGGAGTGGGAGAGGAAGAGGATCTTATCCGCCACCACAACCGCCGGACCCTCATCGCCGTCATGCATACCCTGACCATCTCTTGCCATCAGGCATGTTTGGTACAGGAGATCTGAAGAGACCTTGGCGAGGGTTGGGTCCTCGTCAGAGACATAATATATTCTCTCATAGGTGACGAGGACCATAATATATTCTCTCATAGGTGAACATTGAACAAGCTCGCCGGTTGAAGCATTCTTCCAGGGGACCAGCGAACCTGCAAAGAACAAATAAGAGAATCAGAAAATCTGGAACTTAGTATACTTTAACAAAAGAAAACTAAGTAACAGACGCGGCAGTCCTTAGAGACTTCAGACGCGGGTCAAAACTGTGCCATGCGCAGGATTCAAACGCGGCTTTATCTTACGTCTGCGCCTAAAAGCACAAGACGCGAAAAAGTGTAAACGCCGAAAATTGCCATCTCTCTGCTGGGTGAACAGGAGTTGCAAGATTCAGGTCGGAAACTTTGAATTCATCCAAGGCATTGGCTATAAAACGCGTCAAGACAATGGCTGTAAAACACAATGAGCAACGCGCGCGTCAAGCGCCCGCGTTCAGAGGAGTTCAAATCAATGGCGCAAATTCCAGAAAAGGAATGCGCCAAGACTTCTTTCAGACGGTTACGCCAAGGTGCAGGCCTGGATAGGCTATAGATGTCATCAGGGTGACATACCAGCAGGGGCCTCTATCCAGAGCTGGCCTTTCCACGTCCAAACGCAGGTGCACAAGATGATCCAAGAGGCTTTTCCTCCTGAAGAGACCAGACAGAAGCCTGAGAGCTTTGGGTCATCTTCATCCACAGAGTCACCATCACCCATGGAGACAGATCTCTGTCAGAAACTCTAAAGAAGGCGAGACTTCTCTCGGAGCAAAACAAATGAAAACAGTCTAAGTTGGATTGTTGAAGAGGGAGAGGGTGCACTCTATTTATAGGCAGTCCCTAATAACTGTCATTAATGGTGCATCAATCGGAACCGCCGCGCACGACCGTCAAAGCCCAATCAAGGACTGACGCGTGGAACGCTGCTTTGGAAACCGTCGAGAGCGCCGGTTTTTCAACCGCCAGCGTCGGTTTTGCATTTAAGGGCATTAACGCCCGAGCCCAATGAGGAGTCGACGCGTGGACAACTGCCTTGGGAAGCAACGGATGACCCGGAACCCCAATCGACAGTGAAGACTTGACGTTCAAAGATCTCCTAAAATCTTTTAAGTCAGATTGCACTAAACGCAGTTGGGAAAGCCGCGTCCCTTGAGCAGGCAAGGCTGCGTCTCTCGTGTCTGCTCGACCCGCGTCTTTCTTAGCAAGACAGATTCGCGTTATTCAGAACCGCGTTTCGCCTGGTGATTGACGCCGCGTCTCATTAAAAGGACTTAGCGAAATATCAGTTCCTATGAAATGATGACCGCGTTCCACCCTGTGATTAACGCTGCGTCTCATTCCTATGGACTGATGACCGCGTCTCACTATGTGGATCAATGCCGCGTCTCGTCGAGTAGACTCAGAGTCAACGCCGCGTTTTATTGAAAGAACTTGGTCTTACCTAAGTTCAGTATTCACAACCAGTGATCAGGAAGTTGGATTCACCCACAGCTAAACAAAGAAGGTGGAGCCAAAAACTTCACAAAAGCTTTTATTATATCAAAAAAATGGTAAAAGTGGATACAAACACTCTTGATAAATAGAGTGTCCTTTTCTTTACAAAAAGAAAAAGAAAAGAAGGCTAAATGTCCTGGTTCGCCAAGGAACGGATTTGTTCCTTGAGGCGGTGAATCTCGTGTTGGCGCGTCCTTTCAGCTTCCATAATAACCCGGTCCCGCAGCTCCTCTTCAGATAAGAAATTTCTTGCGGCCAGCTGCGTTCGCAGAGATTCCACCCTGGAAAAATGTAGAGACAGACTCTCTTCAGCTCGCGCCTTAGCAGCTTGTTGCTCCTCAAGCTCCTCTTTAATGGTAACGAGCTTCTTCTCATTGAACGCAAGCACAGCTTCCGCCTTGGCAATGGTGTCCCGAGCCTTGGCAATGGTGTCACGAGCACTGATGATGACTTGCTCAGTGCTCTGCATGGTAAGCTCGGATTCCCTTGAATCGGCGGTTAGTCTTTGACATTCAGCCTGGGAATATTCGAGGCTGCGGGCCTCTGCAGCAATTTGTGCCTCCGCCTCCTGTCGCTCTTGTTCTTGAGCAGCTAGGAGCCTAGTCAAGGTGGCCTGGGCCTCATCAGAGGAGCCAGCATTTTCCAAAGACTCCAGCTCGTGCAGGTCATCTCCCAGTTGCTTCACCACCCGCAGACATGCCTCGGCAAGTGAGGGGCCTCCCGTTAATTCGATGTTCACGGCCATATTTTCGAGAAGCTTCTGGGCAAATTTGAAGGAGCTGCTCCCACGTAAGATGAGATCAATACATGATCCCATCGAAGCGAAGAATTGTTGCACCATCTGACGTGCCAGTTCCCCTATGTCTTCACCACCTGGGAAGCTTCCCGACCCCTTTTCTGTCACAGGATAGGGGATATAAGGCGGATCTTCTCGCACAAGAGTCGTGCTGGCCGTCGATACGGCAAGAGCAAGATTGGCCAATGGCGCTTCCGGAGGTGCTACCTCTGCAGGAACCTCCACGACCAATGATGGAGTAGTTAGCGCAACCTCCTCAGAAACCTCAATCGAGACCTGAGCTGTGTGGCCTTCTGGAAGGGTACCGACCGTCGGACTCTCTACCTGAGCCCCCTCAGTCCTCTCTGCAAGTTATCGCGATGTTAGCCACAATGGTAGAAAAGCGAAACATTTAAAGCATCAGAGCTGCCTTACCAGGTTGGAGGTCCAGAGACGTCGAATCCTGCGGAGCGGAAGTCTCCTCGGCTTCAGCAGTAACCTCCTCGCCCGGCAGAGTGAGAGCCTCCTCAACCTCAGTGGTTGCTTCCCCTTCCGGCAAAATGGAAGGCTCCCCGATCTCAACAGTTGCCCCCTCTGAAGCCTCGATTCTCTCGGGCTGGGTCAACTCTTTCACCATCTCCTCGATACGCGAGGAGGTTGTAGCGTCGGCATCTCCGGCTGGCCCTGCAGCATAAAAGAAGAATGTTAGAACATCCTCTTCAATATGCAAAGAGAAAATTAGACAGAAGATGGAAAGAATACCTTCAGTAGGGATAATCGCCAGCGATGGTGCAGTCGATGGCTCGCCCCCATATATTTCCTCCTCCGAGATGTGGAAGAATTTGCTCTGATCAGGAAGAGCGGGTTCATCGCCATAGTCGACCTCGTCTTCAAAGGCGCTTTCCCCCGATAACGAAGAAGACGACAGCTCAACGCGAGGAAGCTTCGCAACAGGAGCCTTGCCTCCGATCACCCCAGTGGTAGGACTAGGGTCAACTGCCCTAGGACTGGAAATGAAGACGCTAGGAGACCCCGGCTGCCGTGCCTCACCTCTCCCTTCATGAGCAGAAGGAAGCTCGGGCTGAGCTGAGAATCCCGGAATCTCAACATCCTCTTCACCCATTATGTCGACCTCAAGCCGCTCATCATCATCACCAGCGGTGAGTTCGTCAACAAGCTCCCCCTCCTCCACGGTCTTGCGGTGTGACCTAGGGGCACGGACTAGGGTGGGGAAATCTTCATCTTCCGACGGTTCCTCAACCCTGACAAGGACGTCTTCAGGACGAGCCTCAACTCCAGTAGAGGTGCCTTCAGATTGAGAGACTTCGGCTGTTAAGTCCCTCCGAACCTTCTTTGGGACAGGCCCAGCAATAGAAGCAGAGTGTCGACGACGCTTGCTCACCGTCTGTTTAGACCTCCTTGCCCGCGGCTCCTCCCTCATTGCTGGTGGCTCAGCCCTTGTCGCTCGCGGCTCTGCCCTTGTCGGTAGCGGCTCCGCCCTCACTGCTTGTGGCTCCCTCCTCGATCGTCTCCTGACCTCCTTATGAGCCTTCAGATACTGGTCGATAAGCTTCGAATGTTTACCGGACTCTGACCTGGCCTCGAGATGTGCATTGATGCTCTCAAGGCATGAAGACTCCGGAACAAGGTCTGGTGTCTGGCTGGCTTGGAAGTACCAAGTGCAGAAGCTGAAGCTCGTGCGGCATTTGGGCGTCTCGATGGGTAGACGGAATGTTGCTCCCGTCCCTCCAGCCACACTGTAGTACCAGGCCCGAGCACCCTCGAACAGGTTCCCTTCGAAGGCGAGCCGAGCATTGGGGTTCCCGACATAGAGTTGATCGTAGCCGAACTGTCGGGCAAAACGGTTCGGCATGTATGGCTCGATGGTGCATGAAGTCCCTTGCCGGAACATCACATATCCCGGCCGGATGTTGATCAACCACCAGAAGACTCCCGCAGGCAGTTGTGTGAAGTTATCCCGACCAGCGATATCAGCGAACAACTCCCCGAAAGCCGCACCAGGAACGTCTGGAAAGCAGCGGTTGAGCTGGTAGTTCGTGGCGCAGGAAAGACACTTCCTAATATAATACAGGTAGGTGTCACGCCACTCCGAACGTTCCAGCCGCTGCACAAATGGGACATGACCCGTGCTCCCACGCGCCGCCGTCATCAAAGAAGGGCAATGCATCACGTACCAAGCCATGAGGTACGTGTAAGGCAGTTCAATCCGAGGGTTAGGGCGCTTCACCTTCGGATTCCCCTCTGAGTCGACATATGGCTTTCCATGGGAGTCAACAGTCTTCGGGGGCTCGCAGAAATTCTTGGCTAACGCCCGTAGCCCACTCTGAATACCGGCCGCCACGGCCGGAAGAAGAGCTATGGGGCTACCATGAGCCAGGAGCACCGCCGGGTACACCACGTCGGCAACAATAACTTCGTGTGGCAGCGTGGGCACCACACAACGCTTCAACCACAGCATCAAGAAGCCCGCCAACAGTGCTCGACTAGAGATGGAAGTCCGGGCTTGATGGTGAAAGCTTTCAAAAACCAGGTCAGGGTCGAAACCGTCCTCGTTCGACTCCGTGGTGTAGAAGCTGTTCGGAGCCTGGTCGATCCTGTCTTCAATTTCCCTATCGGAGCTGGGAGCCAGTCGGGTTATCGGGAGGTCTTTATTGTTAACGTTGTTGAACAGATAACTAGCCCAAGACAACTGCTTGACTCCTCCTGACCTCCAGGCAGTTATCTGGCCGCAGATGTGGAAGTGGCACATCACCTCCCAGTAGGTCTCATATATTGCGGGAAACTCTTTTTCCAAAAAGTGGAGCTCCTTAGTGGTAGGGACATATTCCTCATAAGGAATGTCCCCTGACGCCAGCCCCGAGACCTCATGCAGCTCGTGCAGTGCCAGGCCCATCTCTCCAACCGGGGTGAAGAATGTCCCCGTCAGAGAGTCATATCGCTCCAGGACTCCGAAGAAATTATGAGAGCTTGGTGGGATACCCCACTGTACGGCCCTGACCGCCGGGTATAGTCCCACACACTCTAGCAGCTCTTTAAGATCGGTGAGGACAAAACCCACCATCCTGCCCCACCAAATATTCCCCGTAGAATGGATCCACCCATGCGCACGGAACTCAGTAGGATAGTCACCCTCCGCTTCCATAAACGAGTTAAGGAAGGTAGCGGCAAGCTGTGGTATCTCCCCGACCGGAACATCGGACTTGCGCGACGCGGGGAACAGGCCGACGGCTGACCTGTCATGACTATCATGGCGGTTTACCTTCTGGAAGCCAAAGTCACCAAGGGTGATTTCGGGGACACATTGGGAAATGTCCCATTCCATCTTCCGAGGGATGGACATGTGTTGGAAGTAGGACAACGGGAACATCCTCTCCATATCCGGAAGAAACAATCTTCCATCCTTTATCTGACGGAGCCATTTGTAAGTTCCTCCAGACACGCGACGGCCGTCATCATGAATGCGATCTCCGAAGAAGAAGGCAGGCTTCTCCAGCCTGACGCCATCATCCGTTTTGAATGCGGCATCGGTCATAAGCGCCCGAAAGGTTCTCCTGTCAACATTAGAGAGCCTCTCCCTGCGATCCGGCGACTGGTCAGCAGTCAATGGGACACTCATTCTTAGCACGAAGGTCAAGCCCTGGTCAGCACCACCTACATGTCCAAAGTGGCGCGTCTTGGCAAGTGAGCCAGAAACATGTCGCACTGCGAAAGAAAAGGACACTTAGTCAGATACTTCATTAAAAGCAAGGAAAAATGCTAAGTGTTCATGACTCCAAACGCAGAAGAGAAACTGGACGCAGGAATTATCAAAATTCGCGTCCAGACCTGCGAATCTGCGTCCAAACGCAGAAGAGAAACTGGACGCAGGAATTATCAAAATTCGCGTCCAGACCTGCGAATCTGCGTTCAAACGCAGAAAAGATACTGGACGCAGAAGTTATCAAAACCCGCGTCCAGACCTGCAAATCCGCGTCAAGTGGCACAGAACGCAAGGATCAAATCCGCGTTCTGCAAACCAAGACCGCGTCCAGATCCTTCACAGTTAGGAAATCTCTAAGTGAAGGACCCGAAGTGCAGAGTTCACTGGCGTTAGGTCATCAAACCCGCGCCTCGGTTATCAACTCAAAGACCGCGTCCGAGACTGCGTCTGAGAATCAAACCGGTTCATATTCTGTGTTAAGAGTTTTTTTTTAGGGTTCTCTAAAACTTCCAGTAACGGTGAAGCTTAGCCAAAATGGCATCTTTACCTCGGAAAACATCCTGCACGGAGGAAGCGCCCCCTTGGGCCTCGGCAATGGTCGCCTTGGAGGACGACGCGGTCGGCTTGGCCTTGGGTGCCATTGGTGATCAGAGGTCAATGAAGAAGATGAGCAGTAATGGAGAAGAAGAACTCTCTTAAATCTCTGAGTAAGCGCGTTCGGAGAAGAAGACAAATCTCTCTAACTGTGGCCTTTTATAGGCACAAAGATTCGCGAAGATACGCGGCGTGTGGCCCGATAGACGCTGCAGCGAGTCGCCACGTGACGCGTGTAACCAGATCATTTCTGAACAGAGAAGATCATGCGTCGTGACCCCGCCGCGAGTCATCATTCGACACGTGGAGCAGTTCATTTAATGAACCGGGAAATCCGCGCGCCTAACGGAGAAAACCTCTCCGGTTCCCCAGGCCAGCTGGCGGCGTAATCATGACATGGCACAGATTCGCGCCCAAAGAACGCGCCTCTCCGATGGACATGCCCCGTCAGCATCACCATAAATGCACCCAGAAAGTCGCGTTGTGTCCAGAAAATCGCGTCTGCATCCAAAAGACGCGTCTCTCTAAAATTCGCGTCCTCCCAAGCAGGCTAAACATCGCGTCTACCTCATGGAATATTAGTCGCGTTCCTATCACCAAAAAGACGCACCCCATGGAAGTCGCGTCTTTAGGGCAGTCTCTGCTTTTCAAAAAAAAACCTGCGTTCGGCTTCTGCAAATCAGTTCAACAGTACACTGGCACAAGCAGAAGGCCAACCACTCCTGGTCAAAAGCGCACTCGTGACAGACTAAAAGCGATCGGGGAGGTTTAGACTGTGTATCTAGACACTCAACACGATCAACTCTGATGGCTTCAAAGAGTTCAACAGTACACTCACAAAGACCAACTCCAGATAAGATCAAACCCGGAGCATTAATAGTCCAGTCATAAAGGCGAACACGGCTAAAATCCAAAGTATTCCGAAATCCGTCCCATTTAACTGCGGAATATCGAAAACTTTGGAGGGGGTTCTGTAGGCTGTCTAAAAAAAAAAAAAAACAGACAAGCCTTTAAAAGCAGAGATCCAAGCTCAAGACGCGTTGGCTCGACACCCGCGTCTCAGCATCAGGACGCGTTGGCTCGACACCCGCGTCTCAGCATCAGGACGCGTTGGCTCGACGCCCACGTCTCAGCATCAGGACGCGTTGGCTCGACGCCCGCGTCTCAGCATCAGGATTCGTGGGCTCGACACCCGCGTCTCAGCATCAGGACGCGTTGGCTCGACGCCCGCGTCTCAGCATCAAGGCGCGTGGCTCGACACCCGCGTCTCAGCATCAGGACGCGTTGGCTCGACGCCCGCGTCTCGGTTGCAACTACCCGAAATAAGGGGCCAGTCACCGCACATGTAGCGGGAAGTGGCCCCTCATTGTGGAGCGTTTTCAGGGGGCACGTTCATCCCCAGGGACCTCTATAAATAGCCCTGTTGGCATCAACAGAGACAGACACACAGGGAGAGACGTACCTACATACAGGCATACGCATCCAACACGCGTAGAGAGAGACACGCACGATCACCGGACGAAGGCATCGTCAACAGAGAAGGAGAGAAGACTCTTCAGCAAGCTTACTGCGTACTAGCTGCTCTTTGCCTAGCTCCTCTTCTAGAGTTTTGGTAGACAGAGCCGAGTTACTCTCTCTACCGACCGAAGAGAAGATCCCCGACGGTCCAAACAGTCATCCGGTCAACGGAGAACAAGATTCACTCTCCACCGCCACACGAAGAACCCAGCATTAAACAAAGGGGGGATTCAAGATTCAACATCCTCCCTCCCTTGTAACCGGAAAGAAAGGAAAGTCTGGTTGTAATTGTTTCAACTGATTCAAGGAAATATTTTACACCCCGATCCTTCTCACCTAAATCTCCTTCCGGGCACCTACAGGTATGATTTTGTTCTCGTGTTACCAGCCTTTTTCTGTATAATTCTCATTTCCTCTGCTAATGATATAATTGTGTTTCCTTTGGGACTTATTTTTACAATTGTAATAAATTTTTTTTAAAGTACTTAAAATTAGATTCACATGAATATTTAGTGGAAATTATAGAAAGCCCACGCAACATTTAGGTGACCTTTAGCAGTACCCCCGAACATTCAAAACATTGACTTTCCCCTTCCCCCTCAGATCTCGCACTTCTGTTAAAATAGAATGACCAATGACCAAATTACCTTTTTCAAATAAAAACAATTCCAACTTCTTCTTCCTCTCTAAAACCCAAATTCACTTTCTCTTTCCCTCTTTCCTTCTCAACCACCCCCCAGGGAGCTTTTCGTCGCCTTCAACATCATCTGTCCTCCGATCGCTTCCGCGACATCCTCGACGTAGACCTCATGCTCCTCTCCTGTGTCTCCAAGTGCACCGCCGAAGCATTGGCCGCGAGCCCCACCGGAGGAGGAGGAGGAGAGCGTTCGACGTTGTGTCGTAGTCTCTGAGAGAGAGGGAGGCTGCAATTGGAGGATCTGCATGTGACCCGAAATCAAAGATAAGATTCGATAAATGTGAACTACAATAGAAACGGGCTTCCACATCGTCCATTTTACGTCGTTTTGAGTTGCAACCGATGTGCATCAAAAGGCCGTGACAATTTGAAATTTGATAAAAAACACACAATTTTGCCTTTGAAACTTTAACGATGGTTATTAAAATAATCACTATAATATATTAGTTTTACAGCAATTTTTTAAGAACTATTGTAAAGTTCACAAGGCAGTGGCATTTTTGAAAAATTATTGAAAATACACAATTTTTCCTTACGATTTTTTATGACAGTTATTAAAATAACTGCTGTAAAATGTAACATTCTACTTCAGTTCTAAACCAAAACCGCTATAAAAAAAAGCATTTTTGTAAATTATAAATCGATTGGTCAGCCACGTCACCGATCCACAGCTCAACACTGTTGGACTCTTTGTGTTCTGCTGTCAGATCTTTTTTCTCTCCCCTCATCCCATCTCTCCCCCCCTCGTTCTTCGATCCAAAAGAATGATCTTCGATTAAGGCGAGTTCATCAAGGAGACTCACAGTCGATTGCTCATCCGAACTACTCATCCCCGTTCTGGAATCTGCAAGAGGGACTTCTCAAGAAGGGGTTCCCCGCCCCTTCTAACCCCACGGTGATCTGACTCTGCGTAAGGTGACAAATCGTTCATCAAGGCGATCTCTCTCTCCCCTCGTTCATCAAGACCAGTTTGATCTTCGATCCGAAAGATGCAGTTTGATCTTCGATCAACGTGAGTTCATCTCTCTATCCCTCCTCGTTCATCAAGGCGAGTTCATAAATTGTTTGATGAATTCGAATTTTAGGGCTGATTATAATATTTGTTGGAAGAAGAAGGGTATAATTTCAAATTTTGAGGTTGATTATGATATCTATTTGATATGATTTAGATATATCTGCAACTAGAGATCGCCAGGCGAGATGGAAGAGGAGGACGAGAGGATCACGAGGAAAAGGGGATCACCGTCAGGAATGGATAAGGAGGACGAAGAGGGCATCACGTTAATTTTTTTTTTTTAACTTGAGGAATTTCATGGCGGTTTTAAATTAACGTTGTTGCCTCCCAACTTATAACATCGCCGGAATAGATGACAGTTTTTGCCTGTCGTTATTGTTGTTTAACGGCGATTTTAAACCGCCGTGGAAGCTCATTTCTGTTGTAGTGGTGCAAGTGGCTCGAGATCAAAGATCTGACCGCGATGGAGGTCAACGATTACACAGATGAGGGCAACGCTACGGAGGACGTCATTGATGACAACGGCGACAAGGTTGGCGTCAGATCGGAGGATGAGAAGAAATCAAGTATGGAGAAGCAGACCGAGTTGGTGACTGGGTGAGTCGGCTCAGCAAACTCTGTTGATGATGATGATGAGGAGTAGAAGAAAGAGAACTACCTACTTGTTAAGTCTATCATTCAAATCGCCTACTCATTGAATGATCAATCCACGACCAGCTCAGTATTGTGCTTCAACCCCGACAACGGCTTTACGAGAAGATTTCCATAATTCCCAAGCAACGGAATCATCGAAGATGAGGTGCTGCTGCCCAAATTGCCACTTGTGAAAGCTCAAATTTGAGTTTTCAATTCTTGGTCCGAGGTGGACAACCATGCACTAAAAAAATTGACAACCAGCGGCGCCCAGAACCCGCCACATTGGTTGGTCGAAACGACCCAGCTCCCACGTGTCGCCGAGTTAACGTGTCAGATGTCAGTTTTTAGAAAATAAATTGAGAGAGATTTATTTTTGAAATTAAATTTGATGAAAAAATTATTCCAAAAATTCCCCTTTTTGCGAAGAAAAAATAAACTTCAGGTCAAAAGTCCAAATTCGTCATACATTCATAGGATCAACTAGCCGATTCAAACTCACGAAAGAAGTTAGCATCCACTTTGAAGATCAAATACAAGAACTTATTGAATCAAATTTCGGAATTTTTATTATTATTATTATTAATCCAACATTCATTCCTTTCAACAAGATTAGAAGTTTTTCTTACTCAAATATTTAGTTCTACTTTTATTTTTTTTTCCTAATTTATTTATATTAAACATAACTAAATAATCCCATAAACCTATATTTAAAGGGAAAAAATTATGCAGATTGAACTGAGTGAACTAATCTATAGAAATTTATTTTACCTTTTATTCAGCTATTATCCGCTACGATCTCTAAGCATTCATATTCAGATCTAAAACCTAAATTACCAGCAGACTCTCTGCATCGAAAGCAGCAACTTGTCATCAGTTGCTCATCCAGTACAGTAAGCAAACATCAGTGACCAAGCTGAACTCATTATTCAAACCAAAAAGGGCAAAAAAAAAAAAAAAAAAAGAGTTTATTTCCAGTAGTTGGTAGAAGGGGCAAAAGACACCAGATCCCGGCCCTCAGCCGCCCAGGGCTTCACGACGACGACCGCATCGAACAGCCTCCGGCGGGCGGCGACGGGGTCCCTGGCGGCGATCCTGAGGTAGTACTTGATCCCGGCCACCACCTGCTTCTCGGCGGAGACAACGCGGGAGAAGGAGAGAAGGGGGGCCCGCCGCCGCTGCGGAGCCTGCGGTTGTACTCCTCCACGCAGAACCGCCCCAGATCCTGCACCTCGCGGTTCGACTCCACGTTCACGACCTCGGTGCGGCCGCCGACCTTGCGCTGGCCGCCGATGGCGGAGGAGGAGGAGAGTGATATGGAGATTGTTAGGAGGAAGAGGAGGAGAGAGAGGGGAGAGGATGAGGCCATTTGGGTCTTTGCTTGAGTTCTTATTTCGAGATTTGGTTTGCTCTACTCTTTTTTGGAGATAAGAACAGGGCGAGACAGTGAGGTGGTATAAATAGCAGAGAGAGAGAGAGAGAGAGAGGAGCGGCGGGGGAAGAGAGAGGCCGAGCGGCGTGCCGCGTATGCGATGCGCATCGACGTGGACGCCTATTCACGTGCTTTCTTGTCTCTTTCTCCTTTTTCTCTTCAAGCCTCCTCTTTTTTTTTTTTTTTTTTTTTTCTTTTCTTTTTCTTCTCTTTTAGGAGAAGTATAAAGGAAGATTGGGAAAAAAGATGTAATATTTTTATTTTATAATATTTAAGTTAATAATAAATAATAGTATCTGTATAATTTGCCTTAAAAGATATTATCTTAAATGAGTTATTATTATTAATTATTATTATTAATTATTAAAATTATTATTAGTATGTAATTATCATTAGTTATCTCTTTCTCTTTCATTTAATTTTTACTTCCTTTTGTTTTCTTTAATGAGCTCAAAGCTTGAACCCATGGGCCTGTTTGTTTCGTTGCAAAACGTCGCAAGTCGTAAGTCGTAAAATGAGAATGGAAAAAGTGAACTGTAGTAGAGAAAATATATTGTGTTTTACGTTGTTTGGTTGATAAAGTGAAGTGTAAATGGAAAGTATATTGTGTTTTACGGTGTTTGGTTGATAAAGTAAAAGTGTAAATGGTAAAGTATATTGTGTTTTACGGTGTTTGGTTGGTAATGTAAAAGTGTAAGCGGAAAAGTTGATCACAAAATTAACTGTAGCAGTGATTTAAATATTATAAATACTATTAAATTAAATCTACTATTGCAAATTAAATTGTATTAATAAATTTGAGATAAAAAATTAATAATCTTAATATTTTATTTATAACAATAATATTAATAAAATATTAGTATAATTTAACTAAATAAATAATATAAAATTTTAAGAAAATCTAAAGAACATTAATAAATTTTAAGAATACTAATAAAATATAAATATTAAAAATTTTACAAAAATAATAAAATATAGTTATAATATTATAATATTAAAAATACTTGAAAATTATTATAATATAAATTTTATTATAATATTATTGTAATATTATAGAAATATAAAATTAACAAAGTAAAATATAATTATAATTTAATAATAAATTATCATTATATATTATTATACTGAATTATTATTACAATATTAACATAATAAAATATTAATATAATAATAAAAAGAGAAATGTAAATCAGCTGGCACAGGAGGCAACTCCCTCCTATGTCGCACTTAAAAATTATATTTTCCGAGTGAATTTTCAAGATCTGACCGCACATTATCATATTCATATTCTAAAATATACACATATAAAAAATCAAGTGATTTGAAATACGTTTACTCATTGATCTAATCGTTCCATTTTGTTCTATTGTTAAAAAATCGTTAATGTTTGAACCCAAAGAAAATGGAGTAAACAAACTTTAAATCACTTGATTTTTTATATGTATATATCTTAGAATATGAAGATGATAATGTGCGGTCGGATCTTGAAAAATTACTCGAGAAATTGATTTTTAAGTACGACATAGGAGGGAGTTGCCTCCTGTGTCAGCTGATTTACATTTCTCTCATAATAAAATATATTATAATATTAATGAAGTAATTTTTTATATTAAAAATAAATATTAAACATATAGTAAATTTATGTTAAAGTATAATATTGTTATATTAATAAATATTAAATCTAAATAAAATAATAAAAAATGGAATAAGTATTAATAAAATAATAAAGGATTAAATAAAATATTAAATAAAAATAGTAAAATATTAAATATTAAAACATTATTAAAAACAATAAAAAATTAAAGATTAAAAATATAAAATAATTAAATAATTAAATAAGAAATTGAACACTATTTAAAATATTAAATATTTAATAATATTAAATTATATATTGATTATCAAGTAACTGTTTTGAACTGTAAGTGTACTACAAGTGAGAGTTACATAACCACAAATTAACTGTAACAACTGCAAGTGAGAAAATATGAGTGTAAAAGTGAGATTTACATGACCACAAATTTAACTGTAGCAACTGCAAGTGAGAAAGAAGAGTTGCATTTTGCAACTTGTTTTTTCAGCGAAACAAACAACGGAAAATGGAAAAGAAGTTTTACGGCTTGCGTTTTGCGGCGTTATGCGGCGAAACAAACACGCATACACTAATTCCTTCTTTTCTTCCTCATTTTCCTTTATTATGAGTCCAAGCCCAGCCGAATAAATCCAAAACTTAAGTTAGTATTCAGCGTTTAGGTTGCCATACCCAAATCTAATAATAAAATCAACCTAAATAGAATTCTTCTTCGCAACTCTTTATCCCTTTAAATCCATGAATACCCAATGATAAAAATAAAAGAAATTTTTTTTAAACTTGTTCAAAATTATCCCCTATTCTAAAATACACCTAAATCATTTTAAAACTAATAGGTAAACATTCAAATTTGTAGGTACAGCTAAATCCTAACTAAAAACCAGTTAAAACTTAAATTAAACACCATCACCCTACAAATATACACAAGATTAATTTACAAACCCTAAAAATCAATCTACTCTAGGAGAGAGAAGGAGGTCGTCACCCACTGAAGCGTTGGAATTTAATCATCAAAAGACAAGTACACAGTTTCCTTTTTCCTTCATTGATTTTAATCTAACGATGTTGCTAGTCCATCATCAGGAAACACCTAGTGTGACATCATGTTGGATGGCAAATGCTAAAATTTTATAAGTATTTCATTTGGTTATAACAAATGATTGTGATCCTTCAACAGAAAGGTATGTATAGCATATTTGACATATTGGTAATACTGATTTTCATTCTGAACTTGTTTTAAAGGTTTTTTTTTTTAATTATAAGACCAAGTATAGATTTGAACCTCATGTTTTGAAGGATACTGATTTCTCATTTTAAATTGCAATTTTTATCAGATGTTAAAGCTGCCTTTTAGTTTTTGATTGGATTCATAGTTTTCAGGATGTTCTTTAATATATAAGGTCCATCAAAAAAGTAACAAACAGAGAGCACATATCTTTTTGATTCAGACTTAGTCGACTATAGTTAGCTTGTAAGTCGACTACTACCAAGTGTAATCGACTATACCAGATAGATTAGTCGACTAGGTAAATCACAGGCAGCCAACAGAAAGTCATTATCTTTTTGAACAGACCCCAGTCGACTATAGCTTCAATATAAGTCGACTTAAGGTAGTATTAGTCGACTAATAGGTATGGGCAAGTCGACTATCAGGACCTGTTACTGTGTTTTGGTCATGATTTCAGTAAATACCCAAAAATGTGCAAAAATAGTATCAATTACAATTGTTAACCTGATGATAAAATTTCAAATAAACCTACGTAATGAACATGCATATAAATACTGTTTTACTCACTGAGCTGTCGAGCTCACTCTGTTTTATTATCACCTTCAGGTTTGGACAAACGCAAGGGACCCGCTTAATGGCAACATATGCGGGATAGGTGTCAACGGAGACATTTTCACCATTTTAGCATGTTCTTATGATATGTATATTGTTTTAAAAAATTATGCAAAACTTCTACTTGGATGTTTGCCATGAACTTGTAAATATTGAAATGCTTGGTGCTAGACTCAAATCCTGTATAATATTGTGGAGTTTTATGGAATAGTAATGTATTAGACTATATTTTCTAATGAGTTGTCGGATCAATGTTTTGGAAATATGCTAAATCATGTTAAGATCATATATGCATACAAAATGAAAAATATTGTAAAGTATAGAGAAGGCTGATGTTAGCCGAATTGAAGTATTGTATCTTGATGGGTCCCACGCTTGGATTAAGGATAATCTGTGATGATTGTGATCTGAATGGAAGTTTATAAGACTGGGACCATTACAAAAAATGCAGATGTAATTGTCTTTTTCTACCTTCAACTGATACTCATGTTTTTTAGATATCTATGTAGTAAAACAAGTGTGATGTGGACCAATTTGTAATAAATTATGTTTTAATGGTCATAATGTAGTTTTAATACTTTTAACTCCATTATGTACTGTGATTTTGTTAGGGTTGAACTGTAAATGTGTAAAAAAAAAAATCTATATCTTAAAACCATAAGTCCACATGGATTGAATTTTGATATGATGTGATATAATAAGTCTAGAATATGCCCATAAAATTTCAATGGAATCTAACCTTGTATGATAGATAAAACCCTGGGTCAGATTCAGGGTCTCTGGACCAAAATTCTGTCATGCCTACCCAACTTTGAAAAATATAACTCCTAATTAGTAAGCCCAAATAAGCCAAATTTTGTTAGGATATAATATAACAAGTTTATAAGATGCAAAAATTAGTTGGACTCTGACCTCATTTGTAAGATGAAATCTCGGGTTAAACCTAAGTCTTGAGACTGAAATTATATCCTGACCCTATCACATGTACTTAACTTAGAAAATTATTTCTCACACTCTGTAAGTCCAATTAGCATGAAACTTGAGGATAACATAGTATGAAATGTGTAGATTATGAAATTAATTTCTTTATCTTCACTTTCCTAGAAAAGTTATTTTCTAAAAATTTAGAAAGTGCTATGGGCTGATGAACCCTTACACCACCATCACTTCAAAATGTACACTCATATTTAATAATTTCATTTAACATAACATCGTTGCAAATAAAATTTGTAAAAGTTGATATTTAGATTACTAAAATCAAATTTTTATTAAATTAGATTTCTAGTCTCTAAATTTAAATCATAAATTTAATTATAGATAAATTGCGAATGTTATTATTTGATATTGGATTTTCATGCATGTTATTGATATTGTCTCAAATTTATTACTCGTATGGATTATGCTTGAACAAATTGATATATGATGACAAATAACTGACATGATTAATCTTATTCACGTAGAAAGACACCATGCTATAAGAACTACCACATGAATATCTTGGACATGAACACATGAACATGAATATGAACATGAACATGGAAGTTCAAATGACATGGACAAACACTTTCCTAAAGCATCTATTTGGAATTACTTGAGAAAGTGATACACAGGTGACTGTATGTGCTTGACAAGGACATGGTGACGTAGTTGTTATTGGTACTTGATCCACACAAGGATATTCATGTTCTAAAATAAAATTTGGTTGCAAAAATGACAAGACACGGGGCTAATATGAGAGAAATTAATTGTGAATACTGAGGAAGTGTACCTTAAGTACCCTTACCTGTGTATAAGGTATGGTGGTGTGTGTTATTAATTGTGCATGTCACTTTGTAACATGGATTATTGATGAACTTACTGTAATTATATCCTGATTAATCCTAGCATAACTTCTCGCTGAGGTATACAGACGCTTTTTTCACTAATAGTTTTCAAACAACAATAATCATTGATTGATATGCCGGAATAGGCTCTAGTATAGGACACAATTATTTTCGCATGCTTAAGACCAAATTGACATGCATAGTAGTCGTGTAGAATGAGGTACGTTATACTACACGTGATAGTTGAGATAGTCTCACCTAATTAGTATCCCCTAAGAATATCTTCATAATTAACCTTGTAGCTGTGTATTTTTGTGATGATTACTACTGTTTGATTGTTTATGCAAGCTCGTTACATTTAATTTATTCCATGCTTAAATACACTTATGTTTTCATTGAATGCATGTTTATCATCATTAACTTGAATACTGTATAACTGGGTTCCGTAATAAACTCATGCTACAAATGCATGATTGTGTCAATGAAAATAAATATCACTAATTGTATATTACATGTCCTTTCTTTGTTCATATACATCAGCGTGCTCTGCATGTGTTACATTTTTTTCCCCTTTTTTTGTACTTGTCGGGAGATTCTGACTCCACGGAGTTTGCTTATCCTAGATTGCGGAGAGAACTTGGAGACACTGGTTGGGGACACGGAGTACTACGAGGAGCTTGTTAGAGCTCAGTAAAAGACTTCGAGATTGCCTTTAGTTATTTGTTTTTAGATATTTGCTTTCATAAATGTATGGATAAAGAGAGAGATATGAACTCATTTTGTAGATTGGGATTTATACCCAGTTATTTGGTTCTTGTGGGCTTCATTAGTTGAATAAATCTTTTGATTAGCTTTGCTGCCATGTATGTGTACTCTACTGGACTCGAATATATGCAGCAGATAGAAAAAAAATATGACAAAATTTGCAGATTAGAGGCTTAGCATGCTCTTTTGAGTATATCGCCAGCCCATGTCACGTGCTTATCTCGCTTTAGTAGGAAGCAGTGCGTGACAAAAGACTTAGAAAATTTTTGTTTAATTTCCATATCCTTTAAGGCTTTTTTTTGAGAAAACTCTAAAAAAATAATTAATTCTAAAATTGACCTCTCTCAAATTAATTCCAAAAATCGACCTCTGATACGTCACGACGGCGGCGGCGGGGCGGTTCGCCCTGCCAGCGTGGCGCCGCAGACGTTGGGATCGTTTTGAGGTTCTCCGGGTTGGCAACCCTGGACGAAGCAAATTCTTTTTGCATGTATATTGCTTTGTACGAGGTTGGCACCCCGAAAAAAGCAGCATTATTTAAAAAAAAAATCTGGCTTTGTCTGGGGTTGTCAACTCCGCATAAAGCAGGCTTGGGCAAATTGCCCTTATCTAGTTTGTCTGGGGTTGGCAAGGATAACGCCACAATTAAAAAAAAAAAATTCCCTCTCCTCTCGCTTCTCTCTCCTCCTCTAAGGCAACCATCAGGCATGCCGCCAACAACGATGCGGCGGGTGGCGACGACCAGGGCGAGTAGCAACAACAAGCCAACAACAGCCCAGTAGCAGCTGGGTTGCTGCTCGCCGTAACCGTCGCTTGCCTCATCGTCGCTGGCTTCGTCACCGGCGGCGGCGCACCCGATGGGGGCCTTAGAGGAGGAGAAAGGGAGAGAAAAAATTTATTTTTACTTTTTAGTCTTGTCGGGGGTTTGCCAACCCCGGAAAAGCAAAAATTTAAAATAAAATAAAATAAATTTCACTCATCTGGGATTGCGAAACTCGGACGAATAAATACAGAGCAAAAAAAAAAAACTCAAAACGACCTGGCCTCCATGCTGGCGGGGCGAACTGTCCCACCACCGGCGCGGCTTGTCGAGGTTAGTTTTGGAATTAACTTGGGGGTGGTTGATTTTTAGAATTAATTATTTTTTGAGTTTTTTTTTTGTGATAAAAAGCCCCATTCTTCTAATTTCTATGTCATTCTTTTCTCTCAATGTTCTGGGTGCAGTTCTTGTTTCCTCTTGCGGAATTTCCTTCTTATTGAAACTCTGCACTAACATCTTATTATTAACTGGTAGTTTGATTGATTTTATACTTGTTAGACTCACTACTAACATTGTTATCCAGTTTTTTTCTAATTTATATTCCTGTCTTATTTTGAGTAGTTGAAGTTTGAGGAAAAAGAGAAAAAACAAAAACAAAAACAAAAACAAACAAGTATAACAATGTCACACCATGTTCATTGCTTCTAACACATATTTTATCTTTACACATTATTGTTTCCTCTTGCTTCCTTTCCTTCTTATCGAAACTCTGCACAAACTTGTTATTATTAATTGGTGGTTTGATCCATTTTACACTTGTTAAACCTACCACTAAAGTCCTTGCCAAATTTTTCTTAATTTATATTCATGTTTTATTTTGAGTAGTTGAATTTTGGAAAGAGAGAGAAAAACAAACTTGATCTTGAGTTAGAGACCTCATCATAACCCTACTACTTCATCACCTCAAAAAGGACCCCTAAATTCTTGAGTTAGAAATATTTAAAAACAAAAGTTGGGAGAAACATATCAATAGTTTTCCCTACTATTTGGTGACGATAGCACCTCAGATAGAAACAAACTTTTTAATGTAATGTCACACTCAAACGAATAGAGCACCAACTGATGAGCACAGAACGGTGTGCCACCGCAGAGCTAGTACATGCTGCATATATTCCATCGAGTAACGCTTGTTAACCTAGAAAAATTTTCATTACCGATTTCTTTTATCTTTTTCTATTTCGTCACTCTTTCATCTTTTTCTTCCTTCCTTTTGTTACTTTTTTTCTCCCATCTTTTTCTTTCTTATGAAATTACATTTTTCTGCTTCCGTTCCCCACGCCAACGCCACGCCCCCCCCCCCCCCCCCCCCCCCCCCCCCCCACCCCCAAGTTTCCCTTTTTCTTTCGGGTGCGATAGGTTTTTCTTTGAAAATTTTTATGAGACTGCTATTAAGCCAGCTTTGTTAAGTGACACATAATGCTGAGTTACAAAGAGATATCATGCGCAGAAGATGAGTGTAAAAGAGATTCTCATGTTTCATTAGAAATGTAGTAACACAAGGAGAGATAAGGTGAGAAATGAAGATATTCGTACTAAGATAGGCGTAGCCTCTATAAAAGAGAAGATGAGAGAAACTGCCTACGATGATTTGATCATATGCGACGTAGACCTACAGATGCGCCAGTCTGACGAATAAACCATATCAAACTAAAGTAAGTTAAAAGAGCGCAGGGAAGACCGAAGAAAACATGGATGAAAACAATACGACAAAATATAAAAACTAAAGACGTTAGTGAAGACATATTGCTCTAGAGGAATGAGTAGAGAGAGCTGAATCCATGTGCCAGATCCGGCGTAATTCTCTTTTGGTTCATGTAGCCTACCCCAAATACTTGGGACAAATGGCTTAGCTGCTACTGTTGTTATGTACACTGCCGAGACGCATAGGTAACAGTCCGCGCTAAATCCAGTCACCAGTTGGAATGAGATGATAACCCTGCAATACTTTTCAGTTTAGAAACTACACATGGATTCGCCAAAGCCTCCAGAATGACAAACTGCTCGTGAAGGTTCCAAAATACCAACTATGGGCATCCTTCGACCCATTATACAACACCAAAAGTCTTCGGCCAGCCAACATAGGCATCCACACACTCCCATTCAAGTCAAGACTGGGATCACACAGCTGGAAGCAAATCAGAACACAGAAGCAGAACGTTCATTTCACTTTGAAAAACACCCCCCATAAAGAGCAGTACTGCTGGCAGGACATCAACTCAACATAATTCACAAGCGTAATATACTCACTTTTCTCCTTTTTTTGCCTTTTTTTTTGAACTGTCAAGTATGAATACTGCAATACAGGCCCCCCAAAGTAATTTATATATAAGTATTACATAAATTCAGTATGGCAAGTATGAAGGGGAGAAACATCCACCATGTCTTCAACACAAACAAAGCAGGAGCTTCCTGCATATATGGAAGCCCCATATCTCTAACTAAAAAACAATCTGCTGGCCTCCTTCCACACTGGGGGAATAATGCACGTCCCAATGTATCATTTGGACAACCAAACACAATTGTTACTGTATTCTGCAAACTCAATTCTATTTACAGAGCCTCAACCCTTCAAATTATCTGTCGTATGGGAACTCGCTATCATTTTCACTCACTTTGAATGGCAGCGGATGTCCACCAGAGCAGTATAAATTCCACATCTTGAAGTATGCCCTCTCCAGGTTCCGCACCTGCAGCATCTTACCGTGTCAATAAATCTTAAAAGGTAACCAACTACGATATTAATACAAGAAACTCTAATATTAGCTAGATGTAATAATGTACCCATCGCGCCGTATCAAATAGAGGGCAGGTTAGTCGAGCTGCCTTGAGTTTATTCCGAAGCGCAAGGAGTCTAGCTGGATTAAGGGCGAGAGCCACTGCCTTCTCTTCGTACTCTTCCATGCTATTGCAGCATAGAATCATTCAGCCAATAAGTCGTCAGAGTAACTCAAACAGACAGACAGACAGAAAGAACAAGGGGGGCACGCACAAAGAGAGAGGGTCATTTACCTGCCAACAATCATCTCCTCACCAACACCAGTGGCGAGACACAGAGAACCAGCCACCCTTGTAGCCATTTTCTCCAAGGGAAGTGTTATCATTGGCAAACCAGCCCATAATATATCTGTGCCCGTAGTGTGCGCATTACATAGGGGTCTGTCCTTGCAAACATAGGCAAAGAAATATTCAGGTTAGTAGTTGGCATTCAAGAGATTGGCTTGCATGTATATTCTCTCAGAAGATTTGTCATAGGGGAAAGAAAAGGAAAAAAACCCACGTATCAAGAAAAAGATCAGCCAAGGCACCACGTCTAATGTGCTCATTCTTCATAGCAACATCTGTGAATACAATTTGATCATCCCTTATTCCTTGTCTTCTAGCATCTGCAACATCCAGCAGGGTTATCCAATCAATGACAAAATTCAAAAACATCTAAGATTCAACAAATTGCAAGAAAAACATCATTCCAGCGCTGCTGGCACACAGGTAGGTCTACCCCCTCTCTACCATGCATGAATTTCATACATACAAAGAGAAATCTCCAATTCCTCCTTAGAACAGCTGCATTGATGTTTTGTTTTCAAGTGAAAGTAACAGCTAGACAAAAAGGTAGGATGATGATATTGCTAGATATAACTACATTATTTTCTTTCTTTATCTTCTTTTAGGAGAAGGCCGTAACATGGCCAGTAATAATTGCAATCATCTATGGCGGAAAAATAAAACCGAACAATAAATTAATAATAAAACAGGATCAATTCTAAGAAGAAAAAAATATAATCTACTTTAAAGATGACAATGATGACAACACTCTGCACACGCACAAGGACAGAAAAGACTAGTTGCAGTTATATATACTCACAATCTCGCAGTCTCCTCTCACCAGCTGCAGGGAATCTCAGCAGCCAAAGAGCACTATTGGGAACACGCTTCAGAATATTGCACCTGAAATTGTTGGGTGGACCAAATGGATACCAAACATTAAGTTCATAGAGTAATGGTTAAAAATCAACAAAAGGCATAAAAGATCAAATGGATAACCAAACATTCAAATCCATTGACAGAGTTTCAAGTGAAAAACAGCCAAAGGCTAATGCACCGAGTAGTACAAATGTGTACAACTACATTGGATAAGATTGGTCTACCAAGTATTAAATATATCAGGATCCATCTTGTAGAGCTGGTTAAAGCATGCAAAGAGAAATTTGTCTTCAGGCAATCCATAATCCGTGCGCTTATGCCGACACACAGGATCCAGAACATCACAATTTTTCTGAAATGCATATTCACATAATGAGCATTTATAGGTCTCATATCTAGCAATGCAATGAAAAATAACATTCATCATGTTAAAAATTTCTTACCTGCTTATAATCATTAACAAAATAACAATGAGGAAGATGGACGAGCTTCTCTGAATAAATATGTGAGAAACGAGTAGGAGAAACAAACTGCCAAGATGGAAGAGTTCAACAAAAGCATAAGAAAACTGGGAAGTTGACGATTGCAAAGAACAACAGAAAAAGACAGGACATTATACCATACCTCATCAGTAACTAAATAATCAATGTAATTAGCACCAGTGGTCCCAGGAAAACCCATGTAGGAAACCTGGATAGGTGCGGGTTGCATGGCAAAAATTTCATTCCTTGCACCCTGAAAAGAACGTACATATCGAGGGGTGATTTCTGAAAACGATGAAGGCAATAATGAAATTCCAATGTCAGAATAACAGCAGCAATTTTCCTAGGACACATTAGAAATGTAATAAACTTCAGACATTTCATAACATCGGCAGCCTCTTGGAGATGACAAGAAAGACAAGGTTGAAGGCATTAACTAAGATAATGCTTCTATATATAAGTCCTCACCAAGGTTAACAGCATCAATGATGGCCCTCCATGTGCAGGGGATACAGTGCCTTGCAGCCAGATAAAATTTCACCACATTCAAGTAGTAAATTAAACAAAAAGTCTCCCATGTCTCGAGGCAAGGAAAATGGCTCACGAGTAACTTTAAGGATCTTCTGGTGAGAAATATCTCAGGAGTAACTTTAATGAGCTTATGGTAGATTATTTAAAACTAGATAACTGACCTAGCAACAAGCAACAAGAATATGGTATAGGGCCACAGTGGGTGGTGCATGAAATTGCATGGTAACCTTTGTGAGATCGCCAGTAGTAATCAAGAGACCCAATAATCATCAAAGATACAAACACCACACTAGATGCTCCTAATTGAGTCGGTATATGAAAGTTACAGGATAGAGATGGCCAGTAATCAACAGAGCTAATAATCATCAAATAGTATCAACATAACAGTGTTGCTCAATGAATTGATATATAAAAGTCACAGGATATAAAATAGAATGTGTAATGCATACTATAAAATAATATAATGTACAATCTCAGATCAGTTAGTAATACCTTAGTATAACCATTAAGGTTGACTAAAATCTGTATCTTATCCTCATTGATCATTCTAGCAATCGCATCAGATGACATTGAAGACACATCAACGAAATGCTCAGCTTCCGATTGAATACGCTGTCTCCATTCTGTTCCATCATTTTGACTCAAGGCATAGCAGAAGACCTGTAAATCTGTTTTGTTAACTTCAAACAGATAAAGAAACGATAAAAGTCAATAAAAGAAGAAACCAAATTTTATGCGACCTCAACATTTTCTCGATTGTGCATTCCAAACACTGAGCCCATAAGATGCGACAATGGGTGGTTACCAAAGTCACTACTTACATAACTGCAACAAAAAAAGTACTTAGATATTAATAACATCAAGAAGCATTTGGCATAATTATATGCATGATAGAAGATACCAACCCAATCCTCAGCCTCGTGCTACCACCCTCCATCTTCACAGGAATTGGAAGAGGATGACTAAATGCTGAAAGTGCATGACGTGACACAATCAAAGAGCAATGTGCTGCATACTTTCGGCTAAAAATTCAACACAAGAAATACTGTTACTTCAGGATTTTTTGTCATTTAGAATAATATAGCGAGATTAAAATGACATAAGAAAATAGACTAGTGAAAGTTCAAAGAATAATCTCATAGTCCCACAGAAAGGATTAAAAAAAAAGTTCCTATTTTGAACTTAACCTGATTTCTAAGGCAAGAAGAGGATCAATTGGATATGCTATTGCGTGAAATGGTTGAACGCTTGGAAGAACTGACATCTGAAATTAAAGGGTAGACTGTCACTATGCTGCAAATCAATTCTTATATATGTACAAATGTTGAAAGGGACGAAAAATAATCACAATACAGAACCTTTATCTGTCTCCTAATGATTCCTTCCACTTCAGCAAACTTGTTCTCCCGATCCTCCCAATCGCAGACATACTGCATGAGATATTAAATTGAAAAATGTGAGGTTAAAGCAAATGAATTATTGTGCCTATTTCTTTTAGTTGTGCTACCATACGGCCTCCATAATATCTTTAAATTAGAAGCTTCAGCTCAGTACTCAGTAAAGAAGCTAAACACCAAGGAATTGCTTAATGGGTCAGATGACAAGTGAAAGCAAGAGGTCGTAACACATTATTAAGAGATAAGTGTCCACAGTCCAAGCCTAAGATTTTTATGGCTAATATAAATTAGGTTATACAAATCACGAGGAAGGTAATCAACGTTAGGAGCTTACCGTGATAATCTACACAAAAAACTCCTGTTTTCATCAGGCTTCTAACCCTTGAAAACAAGAGTATAATGAGTTTGGTATAATGAAACTGGGTATAAGGAGTTAGCAATAATCCTTTGCTTGCCATATTATTCAATAACATATTTATAGTAGGTTCCCAGTATGTTACAAACTCATTATACCCAATTCCATATAGGTGTCTGTCATAACTGTTCATAACTGGTATAAGGGATAGAAAAGAAAGAACGCGGCAACACAGCAACTGGAATAAGTTTTATTATGAACCTTACCTGTAATGTGTGCAAAAGATTACAAGTTGCTTCTGGAAAATCAGGACGAAGAAGCAATGCCTGTTGATAACTCAATATAGCTTGATCCACATGTCCGCTGCAAATAATCCGGTCCAAGAAAGCCCCAATGCATCAATGAAATATTATCACTGCAGGACTGTCATCCCTCAACCAATTTTAATGGATAATTAGATGACAATCATTACCTGTCTTTATAAGCTGAAGCCAAATTTGCATGAGCTTCTGCCATTGTTGGCCTGACAGAAACAGCTCGAATATAATCTTGGATTGCTTCACTAACTCTACCTATCTCCTTGAACGTATTTCCCCTGTTGACAAGGCCATCAGCTGCCAAAGGATCTATTCGAAGAACCTCGTTGTAGCATGCTAAAGCTTCAGCGTAATTTCCCTGCAATGGATGAAGACAGATAAACACACACCAAACCAAGCACACATGGTTAACATTACCATACTTTACAAGCACAAATAGTTTACAAGTTACAATTAGATGACCAGGTGAAAGCATTCAATACAAAATGATGACCAAGTATCAATAGTAGAAAGAACCTGTTGTTTATAAATTATTGCCAAATTGCTGAAAGGAGCAGACAATCCAGTTGTTACAGACAATGTTGCCTTGTAAAATGAAGCAGCTGAACTCAGCATGTTCCTGCATTTATCAAACGAAGTTCTATAAGTGAACCATGTCAAAACTATCCATGTAACACACCACAAAACATTTTTTATAGCTCACCATTCCATATATATGTTTCCAAGGTTTGTAAGAGCTTGTGGGTGATTTGGCTGGAGAGCTAAACATGACTAAATAAAACAGAAAGAAATGCAAATCAGATATTAAGGCCAAATTAAAAAGATATCTAAAAAAAGGCTAAAAGGAGAACTAATCACCCGATAACAGTTGATGGCATCTTCCACTCTACCAGCATCCTTTAGTGCATTTCCCTTTAAAATTACAAACAAAAGATATATAAGACCAAAGAAAATATATTAAATGAAAGAAACAATTTTGCTGGAGTCTACAATAGAAAGATTGAAGATCAAACTACAAAATAGCTAAAAACTGAACAAAGCACACTAACCAGATTATTGTACGCCTCCACAAACCCTGAATCACATGTGATGGCTTGTTTGTAATGCATTATCGCTAAGTCCAGCTGACCTTGTTCATAATATGTACTAGCAAGATTCCCTACAACAAATATGTACAATTACAGTCATGATATTGTAAATACTTGCCAATCTGTGTTATTTCATATGAACGTTCCATTAAGAAGATTATTATCCACATGATGTGGCAAGAAGATATTCACTGTCAGTTGCAAGATATCTTGGTAGAAAAGTGACACTAATATCCTACCATTCATAGTTCTGCAGAAATCATTCATACGTTACTCCCTTATTTGATCTAACAACATGACTTCAAGATAATACAGTTGAATTGCGGCTCAAATATTTAGCATCGAGAAAGGTGGTGAGCTTATTTTGTGGTCAATATAAGTGACAATTCTTTGCAGAAACAAATATCCGAGTATTAAGTACCGGTTACTTGTCAACAGATCTAAAGTCAGGATCCTTGAACAGTGTCCAAAACAGAAAGGTTTGCAATGATATAGAAGAAAACTAGAAGCTAATCCTTACCGTAAGCCATAGCATAATCTGGACGCGATTGCAAAGCACATTGATAGCACATGATAGCCTCCTGAGGCATACCCAAAGCCTGGAAAAGCCAAAAGAAAGATGCATTTTTTTCCTCCAGAAACCAGCTTGCACAGTTGCTGTGATCTGACACTACTGTCCCAATTCATGGAGGCTTACCTTGTAAACATTCCCTTGGTTCAGGTATGCATCAGCAAATCCTGGCTTCAGTTTGACAGCTTCCTGCAAATAAGAGAACAATTTACGAGCACAAAAATTAGTTCATACAAGTACAACCAACTAAATCTATCAATTTCATTAGCACAAACATTGCAGGGAAAAAAATTTGTGTGTGTATAGAGAGAGAGAGAGAGAGAGAGAGAGAGAGAAGACTTGTCATTCTGGAAGGATTCGAAATACATGATTTTTATTTTAATTACTCTTCAGTGGAGTGGATCTTGCATTCGGATGTCGTAGAGTTGTATTTGAGTGAGAAGGATTCGGCCTCGAATGCGAATCCTTCCGGAATGACACAACTCTCTCTCTCTCTCTCTCTCTCTCTCTCTCTCTCTCTCTCTATATATATATATATATATATATATATATATATATATATATATATATATATATATAGACTTTTATCATAATACAAGCTTTTGAAATGTTACAAAAGAAAACTGAAAGAAATTAGTAGTTTGCTTAATCTTAGAATGGTGAACTGGGTTGCTTTCAGAATTGTCTAGGATGCAAAAACTTTCACACCAATTGCATGATAGACCTTCCAAATTGAAATCCACAACATTGAATATTATATACCATACATAAACTACCTATAAAAGAAATGTTTTTGACATGCTTACTGATACACTAAATAACAACAAAATCAACTTTTTCATAATTTCACAAAATTATTAATTTGAAGCCATTATGCATGAGTATAAGATATCAAACATACATGACCATTTTGTGTCAAGTAGTCTGCACAGGTGTCATTTCCAGCTCGGTAGGTGATCATGAAATTTGGAGCGGAAGTAATCTTCATCCTAGATACTTCTGAAAACAGCATAGCTAATGTACTATTGCATGTGTTCAAGGAAACCAGATGTCATAGACCTAACAGCGCATAGAATGTAGCTCCAAAGTGCTGTGTACATTTCGTAACAGGACTTTCAGTATCTAGCATTTGTTCACAAGGAAATAAATAATGCTTGCATCCCCCATTAATGATGCCATTATCCTCCGCAGCGTACATACTAAAAGTAGAAAAGAAAATACATCACTACTGTGCATATAGGAACCATCAGTGTGTTTGCCTTGCACTATGCATGGATTGCTCACTTTGTAATTCCATCTTGCACAATGTCATTTTAGCAGTGACCTTTATCTTTGGAAGTTCTCAACTAGTGTAAAAATATCTGGGTTGATACCCGGGGATAGCTCTAGTCTGATCCAACATGAACTGAAATTTGAGAATTCAATTTGGCTTAAATGCAGCTTGACTCAACCAAGTCTAATATTATCTAATATTATCAGCTGTAACACGAATTAGTGCGTTCAACCTCTACCCAACAAGGGCAACCCAAATATTGATGTTAACCAATTTAAAACATCTGATAGCTGCAGTACAAACATAATTCAACTGCACCAGCAAAAACTAACTTAATCTGACCAGATTTCCACAGCAAGGTTTATCATAATATCAGAAATGTTCCGCATAAAAGGTTGCAGTTATGGAATACTCTGCTAAATTTGGGACGGCTAGAAATTTAAGTTCATAAATTTCAGGGGGGAAAGAAGACATTATATGACTAAAAAAGGTAACCCACTTTTATTAACTGGATGTGCATAGCAGAGTCAGGAAGAAATGAACAAGAAACATATATTCTGGTTACTCCCAACTCCCAAGTATTCAAGCTTGAACCTTTATCAACAAGATTTATATGCTCGAAAACCATGAAAAAGAGGAGTCTCTGACTAAAATGTCAAACAAAGGAATGTACAGCCTAATCCAAGAGGCCTCTGCCATTGCCAATGAATGTCGGGACAAAATTAATCCCAAAAGACAAATAAATAAAGCCAACAAAAAGGGATAAGGTACTGCATTAGCAAAAATAAAACAAGATTTGGCCAAGCAGATGCAGTGATACTTGAAGGCCACTGGCATATATTGTGAATTTAGAGAACTTTTACCTTGTAATATAAAAGGGCTCTCTGATAATCTCCAGCTTCCATGAAGAGACCAGCAAGATTAGACCAAGCAATTGCAAAAGTAGGTTGTATTCGCAGTGCTTCAATGTAGCAGCTGTAAGCCTTCAATACAAAGAAAAAACAGTGAGCTAAAAACTTCCAGATACATTGTTCAATATAATCTACTGACAAGAAAATTTTAAACGGTCAACTTTTGCTGAAGTTCAGGACATTTTTGAAATAAAAGGAAAAAGAAAAGCAAAGTAAAAGAATCAAGCTTGTCTCATTATGAAACCATTAATTGAAAAACTTTATTTTGCGTGGTTTGCCTTGAAGGTACAAATACTATAGAACACAGCTAACACAGTTCCATTCATCAAAGATGTAGGGGATACTTTGTTCAAAGAGGCAAACTTAACGATCTTATGAAGAAACCACTAATTGAACAAACTTATTCTGCATGGTATTTTAGTACACAACTTATACAGTTTTATAGTCAAAGATGTAGGGATACTTCTGTCCAAAGAGGCAAACTTAACTATGTAGATCATCGTAATATGGAACTTTGATGAGAATTATCTATTGCCGTAACTTACTTCATTAATTAATCCTTGTGCTTTCATCAGATTGCCAAGGTTGCTATGAGCATCAACCTATTTTACAAAGGACGTTAGAAACTAAATTCGTGCTAAGCAAATCCAAAAAGAAAAAAACTGTGGATAATATCAAACCAAGCGTGGATTCAGTGCAAGGGCCTGTCGACAACATTGGGCTGCCTCATTGAGTCTTCCTTTTCGTGTATAAGCACTGGCCAAGTTTGACCAAGCATCACAGAAATTGGGACGAAGCTACAAAAACATAATATCCAGATGAATCAGTGGAAGATAGAAAAAAGAAATAACTAAAGGTTATCCATTGCACTTGACATAATAAGAAACTTTTTTTACTTTAATTGGTTATGGGAAGGACTGGACTGGCCTCAAGTAAGCAAAGATGATTCCCAATAAAAATACAAATATGAAACGAGCAATACAGATGCAGAAACAGTTTACAACTTAAAATTAAATTCATTATGAAAATAAAACCAAGAATCATCTATGTCACATAACAATGATAATCATGCAACATAATCAGTTAACAAAATTTGATAACAAAAAAAAACATGGTGGGACTCAATAACAAAATCAAATGTAGATCTTCTAAAAGAGTGTAAATATATATGTTGTAGTTTCATATGATGAAAAAAAAAAAAAAGAGAGCATGTCAACCCTCAATTGCAACTTGCAGAAACAAAAGGACCAATTGACTAATCATTCTATAGTGTGTGATATACTCGTCATCATGATATATCAATGCCTTGGGACACCTCTTTGTTTTCCCTTCTAGTATAGGGACAAATACTATGCATGAACTCAATAACAACCTACAGAAACAAAAAAAAATATTATGTGTAATTCACAAGACCTGACCATTTCCACAATGTTTAGTATGCACGTCATCACAATATGTAAATTCAGTGACTCTGAACTCCTCTTTGTTTTCCCCCTTTAGTATTCAAACAAATAATTCAAACATAAATTAAAAGCCAGCAAGATGTTTCAATACGCTCTTCGTTTTTTTCAAATGCATTAAAGCCAAATTTCATTTGTGTGTGGGCGCGTGGAATGTGTTTGTTGTGTTTTTGTGTGATCACACTAATGACACCTCAAAACAGTCAAGAAGATGATCATAATCTACGGCCTATATTTCCAAAAAAAAAGAGATGATCATAATTTTAAATAGGGATGAAAGTTTGTAATACATTAACAAGAATTGAACCAAGACAATACTTGCCAAATAATGACCAAATCTGCTGCTCAAACAAGTTTTAGTTATTAATGTTTTTAAACCATATAGGATAGACACTTTCATCATTTGTAACCACGTTCAACACCAATGCTTCTTTGGTCCAGACACTTTTTAGACACGAAATCAGTTTTATAAGACTTCTCTTCGACAGATGTTAACATCTCTTGTATACTTCTTCATACATGTTACACATCACATGTTTGAGATATTTATTTACTTATCAAGACTATAATTTGGTGGGAAAAGGCAAAAATTGACTCGAATGTGTAAACAACGGAAGGAATAGAGCGAAGCGTATGCTTCATGATTGTTTTTTATTCTTCATGTATATAAAACATAAAACGAAAAGTAAGCTTCAGGGGGAAACGTGTAAGCTAAATGAATTTATATCTTTTAAATTTTAAAAATTATAAAATCACCTATAGGAAATGTGAAACATATGAAGAAAATTTTACACATTATACAAGTTGATACAGTATCACGAGCTCATAATCATGTGATCAAGTGAGTACTCGCCACTTGTTCTTTCAATAAACTACTTGCGGATATCTAGAGGTGATTATTTGCAGCTGACTGCAGAGAAAGGAAGACATCAGTGAAATATGAAGACTATGACATGGGGCCTCAATAACAAAAAAGCATCATGCAAGAAAACAGGCTCATACATAGCATGCGCTATTACGGCTAGTCGGCTACAAAAAGTGCACACCACGGTGTATGTTATGTATGCTTAGCCGTTCTGAGCACTTTTTCTAATGCATCGAAGAAAGTTTGCTGAGCTTCCATAATAAAACATTTCTGAATCAGTGTATTAACTTGTATACAACACGATAAGTTTAGATATATTTTGATATGGACATAAGGCAGACCAAGCTATCTTATAAAAAGTTAAAGAGCCAAAGCCCATTCATTTTTCCAAAAGTCACAAACGCGTACGATACGATAAGTTAAACTTTTGACATAAATGTGAACACGGTACATTATTAGATATCTATGCCTCGACATTTGTATGCATCAGCATGTCTATGTATATAGAGACTCTCTCTGTCATTTATATAATAGTTTATGTAACTATGTTAAAGCTTGATTTCACCTGATGATAAGAAACACAAGCACAGCCTCATAGAAAGAGTGCCCTAAAGAAAATAGGAAAGTGTCCAAGTAAGAAATATACGACCATCTGTTTCTTGTTATGAAACCTAGCAGGTGTCTTACTATCATTCTGGAGAAACATAAAAGAAAGGGGAAGTCTCAGACCAAAGAAAAAACAATGTCAGAACCTCTTATTAACTCTGACAGGTCGAGTCTTCCCCGATCATTTTATGGGTATTATCCTCAACATCTAGCGACCATTCTATTTATTGAAAGTCGAACAATGTGGTCCAAAACTTAATTTAAGGTCCTTTAATTCTTGTGCTAGGAAGTTTTGCTTCCTCACTGTGTAGCGGTGAGATTCTTGTGCTAGGAAGTTTTGCTTTCTCACTGCGTAGCAGTGAGAATCTGACCACTCCCAAAATCACGACACGTGCCCCGCCACGCCAGGAATGTCTCAAGCAGCAACAAACTTGAAATACCAGTTGCTCGCATTCAACCCCAAGAAGAGAGCCTTGAGCCTCGCCCCAAGCCCAGATTCAACCCCGAGGAGAGAGCCTCCAGCCTTGCCCCGAGCTCACATTTGACCCCAAGAGGAAAGCCCCGGGCCCTGTCCCAAGCTCACATTCGACCCCGAGAGGACCTCGTGCCTTTTTTCCCCAATATCCACAACTACCGGATCTCTCCCGACCTCCACGACATAGGTTGTCCGCAGAGATTCCCACTTCCACTAGACACAGCTCAACAACAGAATATCCCGGATCGCGAAGGTAGTTATGTTGTCACGATATCCCCACGTTCTACATACTCCCATATTTCGATGGGGGCAGTTATTAATAGTGGCGGATATCTTGGCATGCTAATCTCAACAATAAAGCACGACAATCTAAGCGGTTATGGAAAGATCCTAATGTGCAACTCAGTCACGGAGATCTGAGAAATCTGCACCACTACAATGCTACAGAATTCTTATACACCATGAGATTCATGGAGAAAGCAGGTCGAGATCATGGTTCAAGAACTCGGCCATTCGGTTACAAGCCGAGTCGGAAGCGGAAAGACCTTCCCTAACCCGAGACCGGTCTACGGGTCAGCCTATTCATTGTTTTGCTTGACTCCGGGCTGACTCGGCCAAGTCACCCGAGTCGAGGCCGACTCGGCCGAGTTGGCAGAGTCGGGGCCGAGTCGGCAGAGTCGGGGCCGAGTCGGCCCCGAGTCAAGCCAAAATTTCATATAATTGATTTCATGTAATTTAAATTCTTACTAGAAAGGTAGAGCTAATCTTTTCTTTAGTGAAAAGAGTAGTTAATTTAAATTTAATTAATTCATATATTTTACTAAAATATGGATTTATTTTGATATTTTAATACCGCGCCGCATGTATTTATACACTTCATGTTTAGTGTACTAAGTGATATGTTTTGGACACATACATCAATTTTGATTTCTACATTTTTTTAAAATTTGTGATTTTTAAAAGAATTTTTGAACCCTCTATGTAGTGTTTCGCACGTCTCGCCCGAGTCCATTCTGCGACGTCGCGACCTATGTGAAGCTGTGCTCGTCGAGTCGGCGGCCGAGACCGCGACTTTGAACCATGACCAGGATCGAAGAAATTGTAAACACAAGAACACTCTATAGAGTTCACAATAATCTCGAGAAAATATAGTGAATTCTCTCTCCTCTCCATGGTTTTTTCCCAATTTGAGTTTTCACGTAAAAATCTTTTGGCTCCCTTGTTTACTGTGTTGAAACCTAAATTCCACCCCCGATTTAGATAGCCCCCTCATTTGTGGTGCGAGATTGACCGTTCGATCAATCGCATTGGAAAATCTCCACACAATGTGTAATGCCAAAACCTTGGGAAATCTCAATCCAAGGAAAAATTATCTTTCAATCTCTTGTGGAAAATTGAAGATATTGTTGAAAATGGCCAGAGCAAGGATAGGGTTGACTCTCCTGGTCAAAACAATTGGTATTTGAGAACAAAATATTTTGTATATACACGAAGTCAAATCTCTCGTGATGATTCTCTCTTCATTTTGCTTGGGCTAGATTTCTAAGGCAACTGACAGAAACTATGGGTGGTTCTACTTCCTAGACTGCTTTGAAAACAACAGTCTAGGAATCACATTTTTCATACTACTGATGCAAACTGGAATCAAATCTTTGACGAAGATACGTAGGGAATGTCCGGATTATAAGATTAAAAGTTCTCCATAGATGACCCATTTATTAAATTTGAAAACTTGGCTGTTCTAACGATATTTCAGCTCAAACTGGAAATTGGATGATTAATAGATTAGAAGAGTTGTGTTCCAGATGAACCCAAATAAGCATCCTTATCGTTATAATGCAAAGTTCTCAGTATTCTGGCTTGCGATTAATGAGTTGTTGATTAAAGTATTAAGCATCTTTTTCTGTAATTTGGAAAGCTTCTTAAGGACTCATTACTTGGGTTCCTAGTAGCGCAAATTCTCTCAGATTTTATGTAGCCGGCTCCTGTTTATTATATAAATTATGACTTTCTTCTTGTTAATATATGCAGCTAGTTATAGGCAATCTGACTTCACAAAATCAAATTGTCAACTTGAACAGTAAGTGTCTATCAGATTGCTCTCTCCTTAATCCTTACCCATTATCAATCTGCTTTCCCTTACCCATAAGCTGTATTTTTAAGAATAAACAAGCCAGACAATGCTTAGCATTAGAATCAAGCTCGACCCACTAAAAAGCTTCTTTCTTAAAGTGCCAACAGAGTATTCATCGGATTTGTTTGCATCCGACAGATTTGTTTGTGTCCAACATGAGATCTCCTAAAAGGTGGACCTCCTCGCTAACGGAATGCATTTCATATCTAACTAATTCAGCTTTTGTGAATGGAGGTTCCCATTAAGCTGCACTAGATGCAACATGAGTATCGACAAGGAAATCATTTATCCCATCTTAATTTACCACTGTAATGAAGAAGATAACTACTCAATCCTGGGGAGGTGCTGATTACTTTGCTACACAAATATTTCTGCTAAAGGTATGCTTATTTTTCCTAAGGTGATCTTAGCAACCTAAAGGACTTGGATATTCCTTTTAGTTTTGAAACTTCTAAAACCATTTTCTTCAGTTATTCATAAATCCTTATGACATGAATATTGGTTTTTCACTTCCATCATTTTTCACTTTTACCAATTTTTTTTATCTTTAAAAATGGTTCAAAAGTGAAGGTCATTAGCAAGACCCAAAATTTGTTTCTCTCTCCTCCTTTTCCCTGATATGCTGACCTCTATAATGAGAGCTGAGTTAGAATGGTATCCAACAATATCAAACAGACTGCAAACAAGCAGGGTGTCAACAACATCATTATCAATAAGTTTTCTTGGTGCAAATTTTAATTGTATTCTGAAGAAATTTAGGTACTTCAGCCTGCCATTGTCTTTGGAACATTTAAACCACAGGACTCATCCATTCTCCACTACCACCACCATTTAGAATAGTGAATTAGTTAAATCTATTCCTGCTATGATCATGTCCTACTAGTTATCTTTCGCCTTCCCCCTTTTCTCTAGCTTAATAAATTGGAAACTTTTTACTGCCAAGTCCCTTTGAGAACTAAAAGGGAACTATGCACACATAAGTTAGCTAGCAGCCACACCCCCACACATTCTCTACCATGTTTATGAATGCATAATGTAACATCCCTTTCTATCCAAATCAAATTGGATAAAATAAAATAAGTACAGAAAATTAAAATAAAGTAACGTATAATAAGAAATCTAAATCTTGTGTACTAGATTCAAATGACTGGTATAGTACTAATCATTATTTTACCTAATCGGTAATATCAACGTAAAAGAAAAAGAAATTGATGGTCAAATTTTCATTCATCTCGCCAAGCTATTCAGTAAAAAAAGGAAAAATAAAAACTGCATATTTGTGCTATTTCTAAGCCCTCAGTGCTGCTGGTCGCTTTTGGCTACAGGATACATGAATAGAAGAGAGCTGAAAAGATGAGAAAGAGTAAAAGGTAGAGGACACAAAGAAGGGGAACAATGAGGAGAGGCACAGATGATTAAGCATAGAAACTTCTATTCTGAAATCGTGCCATGTCAAACACACATCAAACACAACACATTCTGTTGTTTCACAGCTATCTCATATGTAATATCTTGGAAATTTCAAATTTGTTAACAGTATTGTCTCCAGTCATTTCCATCTCTATGGGTCCATGTATGGGAACAATTTTGTGGGTAATAATTATTTTGCATGCTTCCCACATCAATCACATTTTCTCACTTTTGGGACAAAGCTTTCATAGAAGCCTAAAAAATACCCCTATGCACTGTACCAAAAGTATTAAAATGAAGTATAGCTATGCCAAAGTGCAAACGTGAAAATTCTGGTGCAGCAAATAATCCATGTTCACATTTGGCATAGGTTTTGGTGGACATATTAAAAAATTCTAAGTGTTCGAAAGATATTTTAGAAATTCTAGAAAATGGAGTGTGCGTGCACAGGCAAACACCAAAAAAGAAGATTCTAATAACTCCACCTAAAGTCTGGAAATGGATTAGTGCTATGCCAAAAATTGCAGGAACCACAGGAAAAGAGAAGGAAAAAGAATTTGTACTTATTGATGAAAGAAGAGTACGTATCTATAGATTTACAAAGTGTTGTGAAAAAGAATATTTAAGCAAATGATAACATAGGAATTAACTTCTTATCAATTTCTCAGTAAAAGAATAAGTAAAGACCATTCAGAAACATCTAAAAGCCTAGGAGAAATTCCAAACTGCCAGAGGTATAGGGGTCCCTACCACTAAGTGACCATAAACACTTGAGTAAATGAAATATCTCTAAGTCTCCTCCGATTAGGTTGCATTTTGTTTAGAATGTGCACTATATATAGCTTAAATGTTTTAACCAAGTTAGCAAATTTCATCTTACATTTCCGCCGGGGGGGGGGGGGGGGGGGGGGGGGGGGGGGATTATGTAGAGCAACTTTTTTGGCAAACCATGTGAACTAAGTTACCACCACCTCCAATTGTACTAGTTTTGTCATGGATGCATAGAGCAAGAAGAAACTGCTTTACATAAGAGAAATATCCACAATCCAAAGTCCACAGGTTTTCAACCTGATTAAATATTTCATCCTAACTTGATGCTTGCCATCCTGACATGCCATCCTGACATGCAGGTCAAAGGTGCACTCTTCTTACCAATAAGAATAATTTTATGAGGGCTAGCCCTTGTCAGGTGTTGTTGGGTCTTACCATTTCCCACAAATCAAGTTTCTATTCGACATACTCTTACAAATTTCATGCATGCCTAGTGTGTTGGCTAGGTAACCCTACTCAGATGGATTGGCATAGAGAACCATGTAGGAAATTGCCAAATTTGATAAAGACAGACATGCTTCCATGAAACTAACATCCTAATGATGCTGCAAGGTTCAAATCGAGGACCAAGTAAATTCTCTAAGGGGAGTCCCAATGGGCAGAGTAAATCCACTTGACCACAAAAGCTGACGAATTTTTTTAAAAAACATATAATTCACTGTGCACGATAACTAAAAGAACCAAAAAGCTGAGTGCACATACCTCAATAGCAACAAGATAATAACGAATAGCAAGATCAATATTGCCTTTCTCCTACAGCAAAACACATGCACAATTTCAGTGTCATAGCACATAACATGTTAACAAAAAAGAGGAGGGAAAAGAAAGCAGTAAAGCCTGAATGGAGGCACATGGAGCATGGTTTAAAATCTAGGTATCGGTATCGGTATCGTTATCGGTATCGGGCAATGGTGTTTAGTATCAACATGGGCTTTAATATTGGCAATCGCAGCAATATCAGCACTGTTGGATATTAAAAGGTTAGTCTCATATCGGATACCTCAAAATCCTAAATGATATTGTTGATATATACCAAAACCGGCCGATAATTGAAACCATGATCTGGAATATAATCCTCTACCATCATAGCTATCAGACAATTACTTATTGTAGTAAAAGCCTTTTCGCAGTTTATAGATAGGTTCAACTACCTTCCATGCATTTGCCATGTTGCCATAGCACTCAGCAAAATGTGGATCTATGGCAAGAGCTTCCTCGTTCCTTGCAATGCACATGTCAAAATCATGAAGCTGAAATCAAGGAACATATCAGCAACATTGATGAAAAAGAAGAGCATACAAAACAGCACAAAATGATAGAAACAAAGCCTGAACCTGGTAATAGATTGCCCCGAGAAGTAGAAGATTGTCAGTACGTTGTGGGTTCTTCTCATAAACTGCATTACAATGCTCCAATGCCTGCTTATAGTTCCCCGCTTTGTAGTTTTGATGAGCAAGGACCAGGTGCACTTCATCATCAACTACAGCAACAAAAAATCAACGCTCGTCAGTGCAGAACATTTAAGAAATCTCCACTTGATCCATAACCAATAGTGAACAGCACCGAGAAAACAAGAAAACAAATTCAAACAATCTAATCAGTGAAGCAGTTCTGTTTCAAACTCCACTCGCCAGTTCACCAAAAAGAAAGCAGCAATCATAGTTAAAATCAGATCTAAAGTAATATCTCGCAGTGGAGAAGGAACATATATCATCAAGGTCTATTGACCAAGCAGAAAATTAGTAGTGGTCATCATTTATCCATAAACAGCAATCTACAGAGTTCTGATATCCATAACTGAAATCATCAACATGACAATTCATCAAAATAAGATTCTTTATATCAAAATGAATCTTCTCAGCTATGTAGCATGGGGACGGCCACGGTGATACGGAGACGACACGCCGACAGGCAGAAAATTCTAACCAATATACAGGACAAGCACGTCCGACAAAAGACAGGCTTCACGGTAGCTACATAGCTAAAATCGTTTCAGATTTACACCATCTATTCTTTAGATAACCACCTACCCACCTACGAGGAATCAGCAATCAAAAAGTGAATGGAAATTTCAATTAATAACTCAAACATGAACATATCAACCCTCATCAAACAAACATTTAAAGCTCTAGTTAGTGAGTAGCCAAACAAGAGGATCATTTTAGCCAACTTCAATCACCAAATTTCAACAGAAGAAAATCGAAACATGGCATCATCACCCCCAGCCATCAACACTCCAGCTCCACAAGATCTACTCTAAAAGAAACGGAACCAAATTCGCAAAAGATCTGGTCTTTAAACAAGACCTTACTAACAAAATTGAGACAAACAAATTTAAAACACGCGAGAACAGACCTTCGATTGATTTCACCATCTGCATCGAGGGGTTTACATCGACCGACACATCGGCGGACTGAAGACTGAACGCAGGCAACTCATCGAATTCGCCGGCGATCCTAAGCATTCCACAGGAAAACCCTACTCCGGCGCTGCCGGGGACCGATCCGAACGCCTGCGGCAGCTGCGGCGGCGCCGCCTGGTGCTGCTGCTGCTGCCGCCGGGCATCGCTCTGCAGCGAGAGCATCATCGCGGCTCCGATCAAAACCCTAGAGATCGAAAGAGCGGAGGAGAGAGGATTTCGATGGAAGAAGGCTATGAACTGGAGGTTTCGTTTCGAAGCCGGTGAATAGAATTTGGTATTTTCCCAACTGGTGTGAAGAATTTATTTTTTTCCCCCAAATTCGGTCTCGATTCTTCCACCTTTGCTAAAAACTAAATTAAATTTCTGAGGTTAAGAACGCGGGCCCCACTGATGTGGGTACGTGTTGTAAGTGAGCGGGTATGAAAGTGGGTGTCGTCGGATGGTGAGTGGAGTGGGCGTGGGAAATGAAAAGGAGGTGACCGAAAGGGGTAAACGTTACATTGATTCGGAGCGCTCTGGGCCGTCGATTGCGGGGCGCTAGATAAAATCGCGTCAGAGAGCGGAGGGGCACGTGTCCACACACGGAGGAGACGAGGACGCGGTTGGTGGCGTTGATGAGGGATTGGGTGTCAAAAGGAAACAGCTAACGGCGTTTCCAACCAATCAGAGGATGCCGTTTAAAGATACGCCGCAGATCAAGGAGGAGATGCCACGCGTCATCGCACTCCGCTTAAGACTTCTAAATCAAGGAATTGGGATCCGTCACACACATACAATAAGAGGATCAATCTCGCGTTAACACGTGGATTGTTTCTCTTATAATATGTTATGTGTGTTGAACTCACACACATTTTATAAGAGATTATAAGAATTTTAATCCACGTGTCAACGCGGGGATTAACACTCTTATTGTAATATTATAAGAGTTTCAATCCACGCGTCAATGCGGGATTGACCCTCTATTGTATGTGTGTGTAGCTCACACATATGAACCGAACCCTGTGAAATTGTTACTTACTGCATTGAAAGAAGAGATTTACGAGAGAGGTTAAGAATTAACCTTTTTTTTATAAATTGTTTGGACGGTGAAGGATGATTAGGAGTTGTGAGTGGCAAGTAGAAAGTTATTTGAAGAATTAGAAAAAGTTAAATATGAAGATTTTGAATTTTTGAGTTGGTTGAGAATTTTACCTCTCAACAAATATTATTGTGTAGAGGAGAGATACACTGCATTTCATGCGAGCAGGGGTATTTTTCATTCAAGAGGAGCATGTTTGATTTGTTGAAAGTAGGAGGAAAATATAAAGTGAGAAATGGAGAAGAAAGATGAGTAAAATATAGGAAATTGAGATTTGTGCATTTTTCTTTTTCGGTGTTTGGTTGTAATGTAGAAATATAAGTGGAAAAGTATATTGTGTTTTTCAGTATTTAGCTAGTAACGTGAAAGTGAAAGTGAAAAAAATGAGCAAAAAGTTGATCGCAAAATAATATTTAAATCAATACTAATTATGAGGGTTTTGTTGAACTGTAATTACATTGCAAGTGGGATTTATATGACCCAAAAATAGCACCCTGAAAAAATAGTTGTGTAAAAGGAGGATAAAAGAAAAAAGGGAAAAAAAAAAAAAAAATCCCATTTCTCATTTTCGGTTCCAAACAAACATCAGAAGTGAGAAATGAGTTTTTCCACTTCACTTTCGCGCCAAAACAAACAGCCTATGCAACCCCTTTCATTTTGATATTGAGTTAACTCTTGATAATTCCAACCCAATGTTGGAATTGGCAATTCCTAAAAAATTCTATGAATCTCAGGACAAGGAAGTTGAAAAAGATTCTGCTTGCTTAAATTTTGTGAACTCAATAATTATATCCACGCGTTTTTGTGTTCAATCTTCACATACGATATGTGGCCCATAAATTTCTATGAATTTCAAGATGAAGAAATTGATAAAGAATTATGCTTATAACATCTATGAAGTATACCATCATGTCATCATGTTTATGTTTCCAAACTTTACATATGATATGTAAAATGTGATTCGTTTTCATTCCTGGCCAATTGTTGATGCATCAATGTCGTTGTTTTCAGCATTGATAAGTGCAGTTATTTTCAGCTGTTGTTCAGTTAAACAAATGATGGGGGCACAAAATAATGTATTGATGCATCAATGCTTGTTTAGCTAGCTAATACAGTATTAATGTTTTATGAAAGAGATGGCATAATCGTTTTTGGTTGTGTGTTTCTAATTAACCGAGTCCTTTGCATACTACTGGAAATGAATATAGAGATGATCCTACTGTCTTTGCATGGGAATTGATGTGGGCCTCAGTGCACATCAGATCAATACGGGGACACACTTCTGGAAAGTTTTCACTTTGGGTCTGTTTGGTTGTCGTAACTGACCGTAATTCGTAGTTGTAATGGTAAAGTCTTTTACAATTGTAAATGAGTTAAATTTTACGGTGTTTGGTTTGTAATATAAATTGTAAAGTGGGAAAGTGTATTATACTTTACGGTGTTTGGTTATCATAATGTATAAGTCGTAAGTGAAAAAGTTGACCACAAAATTAACTATTTGGTGATTTTAAAAGTTTTAATACTGCAAATAAACATTAAAAAAGTTAAATATTAAAAAATTTTAATATTAATATAAAAAAATATTACAAATTTGTAAGACCACAAAATTAACTGTAACTGGGCTGTAAGTGAGTGGTAACTGGGTTGCAAGTGAGTGTTAGTTGAGTTACGTAAGTCTTTTACGAATTACGTTCCAAACAAACGTCGTAGTTGTAACTGGGTAGTAAGTCATTACGAATTACGGAGTTTTACGCGAAACAAACGGCCCCATTGTTTTCTCATTAACTGTGAGTAGGTACATGAAAGCTATTATGTATTTTGTGCTCCGCCTGGTATGAAATCCTGACTCCGCCGCTGCTTCTAGCTCCTCCTGTCAAACACTGTCTATTGGTTTCAAATTTATAATTGAGTTATCTTTCATTTAGATCTTGTTTGTCTAGAGGCGTAAGAGTGTAAGGGGGTGTGAGTTTTTAAAATACGAGCTCAGAGTAGATTTAAGAAATAATTGCTTATATTACTGGAAGGCGAGTGAGGAGTTATAGGTGGCTTTGAGTTAGGGCCTTAGGCCTTATTGGTTAGTGGAGTTGGAAAAGTATGAGTTAATAGATTTATATAGAGAATAGTTAGGAAGAGTTGGTGTAGGAGTTGATTAACTCTTACACCAATTTAGAGTTGGCGTAGGAGGTAAACACTTGCGCCCCCTCCCTGCTCCCCCCACCATTAAAAAAAAAAATGGGGGCAAAGTCCATATTTTTTTAAAAAATTCAATTTTACCCTTGAAATGATATGACATAATTACACTATCTATCCTTCTTGGTAGCAGACTCTTGTCGTGAAAATTGATGTTTTGCAACAAGCTCATCGCGAATACTGATGTATTGTGTCAGCCATTTTCACTATCTCCATCTTCTCCTTATCCTTTCTCCATCGGACAAAGAAGAAGAACGACATCGACCCACAAGAGCAAAGAATTTAGAAAGCAAGGACTCCTCAGAAGAGAAGGCAAGCAATTCACTCAAGATTTTCACCCTATTTACAGACGGAGGAGGTGTCGAACCATCTTTAATTCAAATCTCTAATCCCCCAAAAAGTCAGCCCGCATTCCAAGATTTTGGTAAGCTAAATCGACAGGAAATCAACTGCCTCTGTCACACGATCTAGGTCATTATGGCGCTAGGTGCCAGAATTCAAAAAGATGTCAATTACTGATATCATGCCAATCTAATAAATCAACGGGTCAGCTATTATCTAACCCTGCGATCTCCTGGCAAAATTCAAAAGATCTACATTAATGAACAAGATTTTCTTTTTCCAATTAGTACCAAGTCAAGAACAACACGCTGAGGAATTTTGACCAACTCCGCTCTTCTACTCCTCTTATGCAGACCTCGAGAAGCAGAAGAGCGGGGGCATCTGTAGAGATCAAAATTTGACCCACATAAGACTATGACATGTGTCCAAGCAATTAAAGGCCTCTGAAACAACTCTAGAAACCATTCCTTGCTCCAGGGATACTTCCACTCTGGCAGCTCCTATATTCACAACAGTCCCAGAGGCCACCCCTCCCCAGAGACCTCCTCCATGCAAGATAAGCTGACATCTCCACCCTAAGTTATGCAATCTGACTTCTCCCCATGTTCATAACAAGGAACACCCTCCAACATGGGCAGTTATGGACCGAGACGAGATTTTTGCATACAGTTCCAACAATCAAACGCCAACAATCACAATCGTTATAACAAATCCGCATATGAAAATTGTGGCGGTTACGCAAATCTCGTCAGCGCCCTTTCCGCCTCTAGGCCAATAATTTAGTACAATAGACCTCCATCCTGGGGGGGATCCTTTCTTCCTTCAAAACCTAACTCAAGAAGAGACCAATACATCTGTAATTACTGAAAGGCGATTTATAGTGAATTTCCTCCTTCCTCCCCATGGTTTTCCCGACTTGAGTTTCACGTAAAAATATTGTCTTTGTCTATTGTTTGTGTTGTGTTATTATTTCGCACTTAAACGCTACCTCTATACTTTTGCTCGTGGTGTTGATTGACCATCTGATCACTTGCAGCAAAAAATCTCCACCACAGAATCCTTGATTAGTTTGGCTTTCATGTATGTTTATTTATGTGAACTTGATTTATATGCACAAGACATAAAATGGCATAATTTCGCCGGCCTAAATCACATGCTTATCTCGCTTTAGTGGGAAGAATGCGTGACAATGAGACACTTGGTTAATCCTCCATTGGACACAGATAAGCCCACCAAACAAGTCAACATGTGTAGGGAGAGAGGAGATAAAAGCTTGATGGAAGAGTTTTTAAACTCATTGACAGAAATAGTACAGAGATTGAAATCCAAAAGGAGCGAGAAGGCAGTCCAAATGCAGGCCAGAACAGTGACTAGCCGATTGCCCGATCGACCGACGCGCACAACGTGCACAGAAGCAGCTCGGTCGATCGCCTGGTCAACTGTGAAAAGGAGAGCGGTCGACCAACTAGGATGGCCAACTTTCTGTTGGACTTGATTTACCGACCGGTCGACCGAAAGAAAGGGTTGGTTGATCGGTCGCGGCCGATAGGCGAATTTGCTTCTCCTGTTGGGATTCAGACTTCTTTTCTAAAAGGGAGTCAAATCCAATTATGATTTCCTAAAATCCTGGGACTTTTTAGTTATAAATAAAGGGGTAGAGCCTTTATAAATTGTATCTCTCGAAATACTTGTACTTGATCATTGAATCAATAAGACCTCTCTCCTTACCCCGAGGACGTAGGCAAATTGTCGAACCTCATTAAATATTGTGTTTATTTTCTCTCTTGTTTATTTGTTCTTGTCTTTTGGGTACTTCTCTGGTGCATCTCTCTCTACTGATTGGGGTTCCTCAGTGGTTGTTGCCAAGGTTAGCGCGCGTAACAAGTGAGATCAGTGCATCCCAGGTTTGTCGTGGGATCGTGTGGCGATTCCAAGAGCATTGGTGGCTGTTTGGCAGAGATCGTGTGTCGATCTCGAAGTAGCGTTGAGACTGTTTGTGAAATTATGTGTCGATCTCAAAATAACTTTTAGATTGCTCAAGGAATCAAATTTGGTGGATTAGATCATTTCGGAAACTCTCCTAGTGTTTCACTCTGAAGTAAAGATCCTATATTTATCTAGTTTTTGATCTAACTTCATTTGTTTTACGCATTGTTTTTGAGGAATTTATTCAGAAGATTACTAACATGCTAACTTTACTAATCTGAAAAAAAAATCCTTTCTTCAAAAACTTTTTGAAAAGAAAAATAATACTTTGACTTTTTTTTTAAGAAATTAAGTTAATTTTAAGGAATAAGAGGATCATAATTAGGATTTTTTATACTTTAAGATCGAAATTTTGATCAAGCCAAACCTGCACAGAAAAATACAAATTTTTAGAATAGTGCTAGGTCCTAATTCTACCATGTAGCTTAGGGTTAGGTCGTGATCCACAGAGAGGGACAACGATGAAAGCTTTATAGTAAGTTTCTTTTTTTAATTAACTAAAACAGATTTAAGAGTTCTCTTCTCAGTTTTAAAAAAATAAAAATAGTTAAGAAGGAGATGTAGAAGAAGAGATGGTGATATTGTTGTTATTTTATTCATAAAAGAAAAGAAAACAAAAAAGAGATAAAGAAAAAGTGTTGGTACAAAAATTAGAAATAAAAAGAGATAAAAGAAGAGTATTTAAGATGGTTTTGTTAATTCAAAAGAAAAGAAAAACAAGTTCAAAGAAAATGAATTAAAAAAGAAAGTGTTGATTGAAAATTATTAAATTAAACTAAAAAGAAAAATAGAAAAGAGATAAAGGAAGAAGATTTACCTATATTGTAGATTAACATGCCATGATTAGAGGTGAAGTAATATAAATAAAGCAGTAGTAGAAAAAAATACATGAAAGCAGTGTTGGCCAGATTTACGATGAAGAAAAGTGGGAAACCTTCATTGATTGTCACCTTCAACATAAGCTTCTTGAAGAAAAGATTGCATGGTGTCACTCTACAATAACTCTTCTTCTCTTTTGATTCTATAACTCTCTAACCTAAAAATAAAATAAAAAATAAAAATAAAATTACATTGAAGAAAAAAAGAAAAAACTAAAGTAAACTAACCTAAATCTCTCTCTAGAGTGGTGCCCTTTCTGCCTTTGAGGTATGAGGGTATTTATAGGAGAAAATCAGAGAGATTAGGAGCCTATGAAGATAGGGAGAGCTGGCTATTTCTAAATTTGAATCCTCCCCTTATCTCCAAACTTGATATGATTTATCCAGAACTTTATGTAGAAATTCAATTCTCGTGTTGATTGCTGAATATAACTTATCCAATGACAGAATTGAAAAGAGTGATCAACATAAGATTTGTAGCCCTTTAAATCTTCTTTTGGATCATCTTGAATCATCAGATTTGAGAGTTGGCAGCGAAAGTTATGATTAAATACTAAAGAGTGTCTAGTCTGAATCCGTGTCTAAATTAATTTAAAACTCCGAATTTACTTGAATTTTCCTCCTTATCTCCAAATATGATTGATTCATCTCATCTGTTGATCTTCTCTCTATCTATTTATTCTTAGTGAAACCGATAGGGTCTTCAAATAATCCATTTTTTCTTAAAATTAGATGATATTATATTATCTGATATATCCAGTTTTCAGATAAGATAGTTTTTAGAACCTGTGAATTTGAATCGATCCCCTTTCTTTTAAACTTTTGGATTTAATTGAATAAGTTTCATGCTTATCTTCTCCTTATCATACCCTGTATGAATTAGGACATTAATACAAGTTATTTGCAATATTATTACAGAATATATGTAGAAATATAATAATATTTATATAACATATGTGTCCAAACACACCCCCACACTTATCTTTGCTCGTCCTCGAGCAAAACAAAGAGAAAAGAAAAATTAAACTGACCTAACCTAACTCACTTTCGTTAGAATTACGGTTGCACTTAGCGCGTGCAACAAACTGTTAAGCCTCTAAGTCACCTCTAGAGGACGAGTTTTGTCTCGTGAGGCTTTTCAGCAGATTACACCCACAAAGTCCATGAAGAAAAAGAAATGAATTGTTAGCATTTTCTTGAAAACACATTTTGAAAGGAAAAAAATATTTGAAGTATTAATGTAAAAAATTCAAGTAATCTGTAAGTCATAGATTATCAAAATTTAGTCATTCCTAAACTTAGTCTTTATTCAAAAAACTTATTTTCAATCAATGTAAGGATTAAAATTGTATTTCTCATCTAGTCTATTATTTTATCCTAAGTCATATGAACCTCGTGACCTTGAAAATTTGGCTCCGGATTCTTCAATTCTAATTCTTATGCCTTATTATATATAATTTTATTCTTTTTTTTACATTTATGGTGGTAATATCCCTTAGTTTTATTAAGCTTTCTAATTCGTCCATGTAATGAGCCTTAGTCGGTGACTCCAAAATCGGACTGTTTTAGGGCACGGGTGAGAATACACCCTAAGGACTTAGAACTCGAGCAAATAAGGACACAAAACTAAGGATTTTTATTTATATGAACCACTTTTAGACGTGAATAATTATGCTTCATGAGACACAAATACCCAGCTTAATCAGAGGATTTATATAATATTTTTTTTGTTTTTTATAAGCCATAAGAATCTTTGTTTAAAACCTTAAATGTGTATATAAAGTGTGTATATTTCATCAAGGTAAAAATCAAGACTAAATTACTTTTTCAATCTTTCTTCCTTACCTCATGTAACACCCCATCCTCAGAATACGTACACAGCTATGTGTCCCGATTTTGGAGCGTATTTTTTTATTATTTTATTTTCTGTTATTTAAATTCTTACTCATATAGCAGTACTGCATGATTTGACCTTTTTGGTATTTAGGTTTGACCGATTTTAGTTTCAAATATTATTTTTTAATATTCTAGATTTTTCATGATTTTCTGAAATTTTTCGGAATTAAATTAATTGTAAATCTTCAAAACCGGTGTCGACCAGTGTCGCTGACTGACTTTCAGATTTTTAATTTATAAACGAAATTGAAATTCTAGAAACGGCCTTCACATTATTTCTTAAAATCATATTTTCTATCTAAATGAATTTTTGGAGAATTTTTAGAATTTATCAAAAATCCGGCCTACCCGGTGTAGACACCGTCCACAGTGGATTCCAGGATTTTTGTTTAAAAAAATGGAATTGAATTTTTAAAAATCGATTTCACTAAAAATCTTAAAATAATATTTATTATTTTTGAGAATTTTTAGGAAACTTTTCGAGATACTTTATTTTTTGGGCTTTTCCTGAGTTTCCGGTGTTTTCCCAGATACCGGAATTCTATTCGGATATTTACCTTTTCTCTCTCCTTACCTGACATGAGACCCACCAAATCTGGGTTCAACATTTAATGCGGAGACTCTCTCCATCCCGCATTTAATGTTTTGTTCTTCAAAGAAATCAACTCAGATCAAGACACCCATGCTTTTTTGTCCTTTCTATCAACGCAACTTTCGCATTTTTCTTGGACGCAAGTTTCATCACTGCGTCTAGACTACTGCTAGACGCAGACTTTCATTGTATGGAACGCAGCCCATTTGTTGGATGAAACGCATGTTTCATAAAGTGGAATGGCAAACTTGTAAATATATCAACTCCTTTATATATATATACACTCCCATCTTCTCTCTCTTTCATTATTTTTTTTTCCTTCCTCCTTTTTCAGCCAACAGCAAGCAACGAAAACAGCAACCAAGCCCTTCCCTTGGCCGGCCACCTCCCTCCATTCTCCATCTCCTCCACCACCAACTTCTTCCACCATTTCCTCCACCATTCTCCCTCCATCTACTCCACCATTCCAACAACAATAACAACCACAACACCACCTTCATCACCATCTTCTTCCTCCATTGCCAACCAAAACAACACATCTTCTCCACCAACTTCACCACCATTTCCACCACCACCTACACCACCTTAACCACCACCAACCATACCATCTTCTTCTCCTCATCATTCTCTTTCCAACGAGGTCTAGCTTCGTTCTCCGAAACACCATTTTCAAATCTTCATTTCTTTCATTTGAACTACACATGTACCATCAACCACCTTCTCTTTTGGGGCCTTGGCCACCCATCTCCGGCCAACTCCGGCCGCCGCCGGCGAGGTCCAGCCGACCAACCTCCCCTTTTCCTTCTTTTCTTTTCTTCCATCTCTTTTCTTTCATTCCTTCTTTCTTTTCTTTCTTTCTTTCCTTCTTTCCTTTCACCCTTTTTATTTTCTTTCTTCTCTTCTCTGATTTTCACCTTATCCTTGCGTCTCCCCTTTTTTCCTTGATTCCTACGTCTCCCCTCTCACTCATTCCTACGTCTCTCTCATTTCTCTGTCTCTCCCTTTCTCTCCTGTTTTAATACTAGACGCGGAACTTACTCCCGCGTCCAAACACCTCTTTGACGCGATCTTCGCGTTCATATATTAACGCGACGCGGAGCACGTACTCACGTCTGCGTTCTTCCTGTATTACAAAACCGGGTCTCAGACCCGCGTTTATGACATCAACGCGGCTCAACCCCCGCGTCTGCGACCCCTGCGTCTTCATTCTCACTTTTTCTGATTCATCCTTCTCCTCCTCTTTTTTTATATATAACATTAGTTATCTAGACTCCAGAACTTAGGATTTTCCCGGTGTTTCTTGAAGTTTTAGGTGAGTGATCTCGCTTTCCTTCAGATTTTCCTGCTTCGTCATGTTGACTAATATTATATTATTTTCCTAACACACTTGCATATATCATGCTACTACTTGATACTTGCCCCATTATAACATATTGATACCTGGCTTTAGATTGTCACATTTACGGGAATACTATACTTATTATCCGCTATTACATACAGTGACTTGAACCTTATACTTGTTATCCTGTATTATATATATATACAGTGACCTGAATCTGCAGTACTCATGTACTCCTGAATTCCTGATCATGTCTTGCACCTGCTATTCCCGTAAATTGATAATTACCCAATAAATCATAAAAGGAACAACTTACATCGGGTCGGGGGAAACTGGCGGCTATCAATACGTGTTCGTGTTTACAGTGGCACTAGGTATGTTGTGCAACTAAAACTTCCGGTCTGACCTGTGGGCCTCCAGGCGACCGAGGGGAGTGTTGGCTCCCTCATTCCTGGTACCATCTTGATAAGGGCATTCTATAAGACCCTCCTGTAGGCCTTGCGGCTGGTTCCATACACCAACAATGGAACGTCTTGGACCGTGGTCCCGGGCATGTACGGGACCCACTGTAAATGTAACGCCCCGATCCCGCAGGTACGGGGACGTTATGGCGACGTACATACGCGAGGTGAAAACAACCTCACGCGTACGTTAAGCCTCAGTACAGGGAATCACCTCCATAGACATAATGGTTCCAGCAGGAAAGAAGTATAAGAATACCTGCAGAAAGGGGTTCGTGGTCATAACAGATATAAAAACAGGGATAAATGAGATAACAGAAATAATTTCCAAGATACCTATAAAGAGTCTCGATGAGGAATCTCCTATGTGACTCCAAGGCACTATCTGATAATACGGTAGCTCGGATCTCCAACCTGGGCACGCAAACCCAGGGTCGTCAGAAAGCGACCTAGTGAGTGGTAAAATGAAGGAGGAGGTAGTAATATATACAATAGTAGTACAAGCACGATACATATATATAATACATGATGTGGGACTAGTGATACCTTATGCTAAGGATATAATAAGCAGTAGAAATAGATAAACATGTCATCTTTTATTCTCATCACTACCTTGCCGGTTATCATCGGGTCAGGTCTATAGTTGTATCCAGTTTATAAAATGATGTTGTCTAGTGGTGACATGATATAAGTGAACATGCAGGTGGGCATATACAATATGAACAGGCAGGTGGGCATATGTAATATGAACATGCAGGTGAGCATATGCAATATAACCATCATACGGTGTCGTGCATATAAAGTCATGATGTCTGTAAGGAATACAGGAAACAGACCATATGCAATGCATAGTATCCATGTACATGAATCGCATAGTACCACATGGAATGTAACGAATATCAGAAACTGTAACATGATATACAGGTGACATGATAGCGAATAACATAGCAGCAATAGTAACAATTACGAAGGGACAATAATATACATGAGTAGAGCATGTCATGTGATTTATACAATAATAACAATCAGTATCACCTGGTATTTTAGTCAATCTCTTCCAGTGTCCCATACTACTGGCAGTTCATACTGGAGCCCGCACTCCAGTCGAACCCATCCGGATATGGCCTACGGGTACCATTATCCAAACGAGAGAGTAACCAAATAACAAGTGTTCCCGACGTCACTATTGTGTATACTGTTTTATTATGTTAATTGGAAACCCATGGTCGAGGAGTTCTTATCGGGTAAGTGTATCCCGTGCATATCCGGGATCACGGCCTTTATCAAACCCCTGGCTGCTAAGACCAGAGCCCTCCGCTAAGAGGGGAACAATAATCAAGTAACAAGAGCTCATGAAGCAATTGGTAGGTAGCACTACCATCCCCTGCAGTGGGAGAACAATATGGATCCAGTACATCACCCGATAAGATCTAATCAACCGTCGAGTCTCCCCCATACCCCAGTTAAATTTATGATCTGATATGTCAAGTATACAATGAATAAGTACAGTACATGATACGGGTAACATGATAACTGGACTTGAACTCTGTTGATAGCATAGAACAATATAACGGGAAATGGGAATAATATAACGGGAACAATATAACGGGAAACGGGAACAATAGATGTGGGATTCCCACATATTGCATATCAACAGCTCTCATGTCCAGTAACGGGAATATCCATATCAATAACCGGAAACAATCATATAACATGAATACAGTAACATGGAACAATAATATGTGTAATATGCACGGTGATCCATATGACAAGAAGATAGAAATAACACATGTATGTACACTTGTGCGGTGAGCATATGTAGCAGTGCTGTCTGTGTAACGAGTATCCGTGAAGTGGTGCATGTATATATCGGTGGGACATGAATACGAAATAAGAGAGTGTGACGTGTCATAGTATCCGAGCAACATGTACATGCAATAACAGTGGTCAGTGTCCAATATCATGTACGGTGAACTACAGTATCCATGTAATGATGATAACACTAATGAAAAGGCGGTACTTATCCGGTTACTAGTGGAACATAGATGTGTAGCTATCATCCGCGTAATAGTAACTCCCTAACATGCAATAGCAGTATTGGTGTATCCGTATATCAGTGAATGACAATATATCGTGTAATGCGTGATAACGATATCTGGTTGTACCGAATATATATAGTATCCAATGCTTAGCATGTTCGGGTAATAATTACGGGTACCTATAGTCATGGTGTCTAGTGTGAGGCGGGTACCGGTGATCATATCTAATCGAGTATCAGCTATCCCTAATTGTAATGTAGGTCACCATCTTATGATATTGATTATGTTTAACGAATTGTTATACTAGTCTTTCACTAAGTACCATTTATTAACCAGTATTTACAGTTGTTACAGAGATTAACTGGTCAACACGACGAGTGTGATAAGGCAACCAATCAAGATTACTAAACATGATCAACTATAATTTATAAAATAAAAATACTCACTAACTAGCTATGGGAAGGTAGTTCTCTTTCCCACGATCGCAACGGATCCAGAATCGTCCAAATCGGAGTCCGTATGCTCCCGATATCGCCCGAATACTGAATCATAACAAAAAGGATTAAATATGTAAATAAAAATATTAAATGCAATTACGAAAATGTCACAGGGGGTTTTCTGCAAATTTACCTTTATTGGGTTTTTGATGCGGGTTTGGGCTCATAACGGGTCGGGTTTGGATCCAAATACCCAAACCCATTAAACTTAAGTTAACGGGGACTGGGTTAACGGGTTTAAAACTTAACCCATTGGAAAAATTGGGTTAATGGGTTTGGGAAAACCCAAACCCACTCAAAAGAGAGACAACAGCAGCAGCAGCTTGCTGCTGCTGTGCTGTTGCGCTGGCCGGCCGGCCGACCTAGCTGACCGGCGGCGCTCGCGGCCTGCCGGCGGCTGTCCCGGCCGCGGCTGCGGTTCAGCTCGGCTAAGAGGGGGATGAGGGGGAGAGAGAGAAAGAAAAGGAGAGAGAAAGATAGAGAGCGAGAGTTTAGCTACAGAAGAAGAAGGAGAAGAAAAAGAAAAGAAAAAGAAAGAGAAGAGGAGGAAGAAGAAGAAGAGGAGGAGGAGTGGTGGCGCGGCCGGGGGTCGAGCCGGCGGTGGCGCCGGCCGGGGGCGCGGCGGCTGGAGGGGAAGCGCCGGTCTGCAGAGAGAGAGAGAGATGGAGAGAGAGGAGCTGTAAAGGGAGAGAGAGAGAGTTTTGAGAGAGATAGAGAGAGAAGAGAGAAAGAGAGAGAGAGAGAGAGGAGAGAGAGTGAGAAAGAGATTGGGTGGTAGAGAGAGAAGGGGAAAGATTTTTATAGGGAGAGAGAGAGAGAAGAGGCGGTGGAGAGGCGGTAGGGAACTCTCCAGCGAAATGGAGAAGAGGAAAGAAAAGAAAGGAAAAGAAAAAGAGTAAAATATTAATTTATTATTATTATATTGGCCCAAAATTCGACCAGCTCCGAACGGTGCCCAAAAATTACAGAAAATAGAGAATATTATCCTTAGACGTAATATGAAAACGGTTTGAAGAAATTCAATCTGAGTTGCCAATTAAAAATCCTGGAAGCTGTCGCCGGTACTGGGCGACACCGATTTGGCCGGATTTTCGATAAATTCGGAAAAATCCCCAAAAATACCCAAACGTAGCTCATGTGATTCTAAGACATACAATGAAAGCCGATTCTCAAAATATAACTCCATTTGTGAATTAAAAATCGGAAAGCAGATTATCGGTATCGGTCGACACCGACAACGGAGATTTTCTAAAATAATCCAGAAAATGTCCAGAAAATCCTGAAAAATCTAAAATATTAGGAAATGATATTTGAAACTAAAATCGGCTCAATTTGACTACCACAGAAGTCAAATCAATTTTGTACGCCGTATCGCATACCGATACGGTGATACGTACACCAGGGATCAGGGGGTTACAGTAAACATTGTTCGTTGATACCCCCGTTGGTTTCCAATAACAGCCTCGATTACTCATATGTGAATGTATGTGTGCTGGGACGCTATTACAGATATCTAGACATATGGGTAGAACGAGTAATAAGTATAAATATTGAAAATGGCAGCGATAGATTTATTCAGGCCTTATCACTTCCATTTTATGCCTCCATTTCTTGCTTACTGTACATGTACTCTCGACACAGTTCTTAATGCTTAATACTGTTTTGATCATATCAGCGCACACATACACCTATCTCTACACGACACTTTGCATTCACCTGTCTATTTGTTAGGGAGTTTCTGACTCCCCTGAACTTGCATGTTCAGGTTCTGAAGCTTGGATTGAAGCGGAGCCCTCCACTGAAGATCAAGCTTATTTCTCGGAGCAGGCTGACTTGTCCTAACTCCTTCTGTTCTTGAACCTTCCTGCAAGCTCGGGGATCTTCTTGTCAGCCCGTGAGCACCTTTTTGTTGTACAAATTGTAAATTTCGCTTTTGTACCTGGCTGTGATATAATATACATGTACCAATATATCACGCTCTGTGATAACTTTGTAATCCTTATGTTGGAATGTATATTACCACGTGCTTCCGTACTCTGATTCTTGTTTGTACTGATGCTTAGCGTATATAGTGAGGGTATTTCTGACCTGCGTATATACGTCGCAGTAGCGTCTCCGTACCCGCCGGATCGGGGCGTTACACCTCAAAATCAAACAAATAATTTTATTTTGACCAAGTATAAGAAATTCTAATTATGATCTTCTTATTCCTTAAAATTAACTTAATTTCTTACAAAAATAAGTCAAAGTATTAATTTCTTTTCAAAATGTTTTAAAGAAAGGAAATTATTATTATTATTTTTGATTAGTAAAGTTAGCATGTTAGTAAACCCTCCCTCATACCTAGCTCATGCATTGTCCTTAATGTATGAATGAAATGCAATAATATATGAAAAAGGAAAAAGGGAAGAAAAATTATCACCTTAAGGTGGTGGTTCTGGTGATGGTCTCATTGGGCCAAGCGTTTCTATCCAATCTAAATACTGTGAATTTTCATGGAACTCAACTTTTATTTTCTCTTTCTTATTAACATTTTTATACTCCCCAATATGAATAGGATCGTGCAAGATCCTAACATGAAATTTTTTCCGATTATATGACCAATCTTGAGACATCATCACGAAGTCATATTGATCTAAACCTTGATCTAACAGTGGAATATGGTTTTGTGGAATGGATAATTTGGGCTCAACAATGAAAGGAATAGGAACCGATACTGACTCGGGAATAAAACTCAAATCAAGTTTAGACTTGAGAGTCAGAGTTGGCTTATGGGTTTGGTCCAAACCATAGAATTCAAGTTCACATTCATTTCCCAACAATGAAATGTGATTATCCAAAATAAGTGATTCATGTTCAAGCTCTATAGGGATAGAAATCAGTGTTGGCTTCAAAATTGGGTCCAAATCGGGTAAGGATACCGGAGTGAACATAGATTCAAAAAGTAAAACTGAATCACAACATTAGAAATCAGTGTCACATTCATCTTCAAGTTCAATTTTGTTGAACTGAAAACTTACCAATTTGTCAATGGATTGATATTGATCAAGTTCAAAGTTCTATGGTGAAATTGAATCTTGGTTAAAATCTCCAAGATACCATGATTCTTCGTCAATATGGTTAGGATAATCAGGAGTGGTCGAAAATGTGTTAAGGTAGGTTTCCTCATTCCTATCATTAATTGTGTTGACCAAATGACTCACTTTTACTTCTAGCATATCAGAGATTTGAGGCAATCCGTTTGAGATTGAATACAATTATTTTGGGACTGAATCATGAATTCCATATTCTTTTCTAAGTCAACAGATCTTCTTATTGTGGTTGGACTTGGAAATTAGAGTAAGGATCTTGGATTTGAGAATTTTTGAGAGAATTGAGTCCGCTATGAATTATACTTGTCGAGTGGGCTCAAAGAAGGCTTCAAAACTCTTTTCTAAAGAAGATTTTTCTTCTATAGGTTCATCTTGGTATGGAGTATATGAAGCTGTTTGTTGGTAAGGTTATTGATAATAAGACTCGGGGGAGTTGTATCCCCACTGACTTGCTAAAGAGTGATGATGATTGTCCCATTCTTATTCATAATACTGGGATTGGGGCATATATTGATTCAGATAAGACTAATCTGACATACTTGGTTAGTTAGAGTTATGTAATGTCGGGTTGCTAATATCCGAATTGAAAGAGGTTGGGTGTGAAATATGGATTTGAGTTATAATCAGAATAATTATAATTATAATCCGTTTTCATAAGAACAAACAAGAATAAATGAAAACAAACAAATAAACAAACAAAAAAAATAAAGAAAAATCTAGTATATGCTAGGTTAGAACTTAGAGCTAGACGACTCCTAACTATTGATTATCCACAGGAGGTATATTACAGAACATGACCGCAAGTTAATCGGCCAGATAGAGGCAAGATTGGCGGGAGGTATCCGTGCCCAAGCAATGGGCCTAATTATGCCAACCACTAGCTTTCGGGGTTTCGCCCCTCAATCCCAACCTTCGATACTGATTTGGTAAGAGTCAACTTCTAACAACTTTCTTCTTAGGACAATCCTATTTGAGTCCGAGATGTCCCTAAGGCCAACATCTACTCAATTTTAAGTTAGGCTGGGTTAGTGAGTGAGGAGATGAGTTGGGGCTAAGGGAGGGTAATGACTTCCCTACCTTATCTTGTTTAAGGATATGCCCGTAAATCATTTTAGTGCTCGTGTGCAAGTATATAGCAAAATAACACTCAAACAACATAACATACAAGTGTGTTTCTAAACTATATGCAATGCAGACGTACCTTTTTCCAACACTCTTCAACAGTAATGTAAGGAAATAGACAGATACCCTAAGATGCAAGAGTTTAAACGTTTTTTTAGCATTTACAAAGTAACAAGTTACTGTTGATTAGAAATATGTACAGAGTGAGTTAAATAGATAAACTAATAACTGCAGAGAGTTAATCTCTAAAAATCAAGCAACCTACAAAAAACTACAGTCAGTAGTTGTGGGCTCTGATGCTCTGCCTTCTTGTGCAGAGGCACAGAGTAGCAACATGTCCACTGCAAATCCTAGTTTTCTATAATTAGCCCAGGTACATCAAAATAGAAAAGAAAAAGAGTTTAATTATTTAAAGTAAATCAAGAAGAAGAAAACTTACCGTTCCTCCCCGACAACGGCGCCAAAATTTTAATCGAGCTAAACCTGCACAGAAAAATATAAACTTTTAGAACAGTGATAGGTCCTCAATTCTACCATGTAGCGTAGGGCTAACAGGTCGTGATCCACAAGGAGGGACATCGATGGAAGCTTTATATTAAGTTTTTCTTTTAATTAACTAAAACAGATTTAAGAGTTCTCTTCTCAGTTTTAAAAGAAAACAAAAATAGTTAAGAAGGAGATGTAGAAGAAGAGATGGTGGTATTGTTGTTATTTTATTTATAAAAGAAAAGAAAACAAAAAGAGATAAAGAAAAGTGTTGGTACAAAAATCAAAAATAAAAAGAGATAAAAGAAGAGTATTTAAGATGGTTTTGTTAATTCAAAAGAAAGAAAAACAAGTTCATTGAAAAAAAAACTAAAAGAGAAAGTATTGATTGAAAAATGTTAAATTAAATTAAGAAAGAAAAATAGAAAAGAGATAAAGGAAGAAAATTTACCTCTATTATAGATTAACATACCATGATTAGATGTGAAGTAATATAAAGTAAAATAGTAAAAAGAAGTACATTAAAGCACTGCTTGGCCAGATTGAGTACGATGAAGAAAAGTGAGAAATCTCTATTGATTGTCACCTTCAATATAAGATTCTTGAAGAAAAGATTATACAGTGTCACTCTATAATAACTCTTCCTCTCTTTAATCATGTAACTCTCTCTAACTTAAAAATAAAATAAAATAAAAATAAATATTACATTAAAGAAGAAAGAAAAAGCTAAACTAAACTAACCTAAATCTTTCTCTGGAGTGGTGTCTTTTCTACCTTCGAGATATAAGGGTATTTATAGGAGAAAATCAGATGGATAGGAATTGTATGAAGATAGGGGGAGCTGGCTATTTCTGAATTTGAACCCTCCCCTTATCTCCAAACTTGATATGATTTATCCAGAGTTTTATATAGAAATTCAATTCTGATCTGCAACTTGTTATCGTGTTGATTACTGAATATGACTTATTTAATGATAGAATTGAAAAGTGTGATCATTATAAAAATTGTAGCCCTTTAAATCTTCTTTTTGGATCATTTTGAATCATCAGATTTGAGTTTTGGTAGCGAAAGGTATGATTAAAATACAAAAAAAGTGTTCAGTCTGAATCCGAATCTAAATTGATTTAAAACTCCGAATTTATTTGAATTTTTCTCCTTATCTCCAAATATGATTAATCATCTCATCCGTTGATCTTCTCTCTATCCATTATCCTCAGCGAAACCAATAGGGTCTTTAAATAATCTTTTTTTCCTTGAAATTAGATGACATTATCTTATCTGATATATCCAGTTTTCGGATAAGATAGTTATACAACCTTTTGATATGAATCGATCCCCTTTCTTTTAAACTTTTGGATTTATTGGATAAATTTCATGCTTATCTTCTCCCTATCATTTCCTGCATGAATTAGGACACTAAGACAAGTTATTGTAATATTTATTATAGAATATATGTAGAAATGTAATAATAATTTTGTAATATATGTGTCCAAACAAAGATGGCCGGAGATAGTACATATATGGTGAAAATCATGAATCCACATCTATTGAAGATTGATATGGTGAAGTTTGACGACAAGAACAACTTTGGAATGTAGAGATGTGAGGTGATGGATGCATTGACGGTATCAAACCTCGAAGACACTCTACAGTTGGAGAAAAAGCGTGAGACTAATTCTAAAGTGGATTGGATAAGATAAATCAAACAGCGTGTGGTATGATTAGTCTTGTTTGACACAAGACATCAAGTATCAAGTGTTATATGAAACATTTGCAAAGCAGCTGTGGGAGATCCAGGAGAAGAAATATTTGACAAAAAGCATCGAGTCGCATTTGCAATTGAAGAGGAGGCTTTATCGCTTCCAGATGAAGAGAGGACTCTCCATTGATGAACACATGAAGAACTACACCAAGCTTCTTACAGACTTACCTAACATGGGCGTCAAGATCGATGAAGAGGATAAGGCGGTGATTTTACTGAATTCTCTTCCTGACGAAGAGTATGAGACCTTACCCTAACTTTGATCAATGGTAGACAAATACTTAACTACAATGAGATGTCGAATGCTCTTATAAACTATGAAGTAAGAAGGCAGGACAAGTTGTCTTCTTCTGGGTTTACATCAGCAGAGGCGTTGTAATAAAAGGCAGAAATTTCAATCAGAAAGGTAAAGGTGATCGTGGAAGATCAAAGTCCAGGCCAGATTTTAGAAATTTGAAGAACAACCAGTGCGTCTCCTGCAAAGAGCTAGGGCACTGAAAGGTTGATTGTGCAAAGGCCAAAGGTAAGAAGAAGAAGTCGAAGTCCAAGGCAAATCTCACACAGATGGTCAGTACTCACGCCAGTACTTCACAGGCAGGTGGATTAGACTCAGACTATATGTATTCCTTTTCCATTACTACTCCTATCGTTGGTTACTCAAGAGACTGAGTGGATATTAGATACTGGAGCTACCTATCATGTATGCCTAAACAGGGATTGGTTTTCTAGCTTTGAGAAATTAGATGGATGTTTTGTTATTATGGGTGATGATCGCCTATGTAACATGGAAGGCATAGGTACAATCCAGATCTAGATGTTTGATGGAATGGTGAGGAAATTGAAGGAAATGAGGTATGTACCTCAACTTAAAAGGAATCTTATCTTACTGGTGCTTGAAAACATTGGGTCTTGAGGTGTCTATAAGAGATGATATTCTCAAGATGACTAAAGACTCAATGGTGATTTTGAAGGGCGTCCACTGAAATAATATCTACTACTTAAGGGTAGTACAGTTATAGGTCAGGTGATGACTTTTACAGATTCAGGTGATGATTCTATTAGACTATGGCATATGAGGCTCAGATATACAGGTGAAAAGTCTTTGTAAACTCTTACAAAGTAAGGTCTGTTGAAAGGTTCCAGAACCTACAAAATGGAGTTTTGTGAACATTGCATCATCAGAAAAAAGACCAAAGTGAAATTTGGTACAGTGACTCACTGCACTGAGGGGATTCTGAATTATGTTCATACCGATGTTTTGGGACTTACCAAGACAGTATCTATTAGAGATAACCACTACTTTGTGACTGTTGTTGATGATTATTCTAGGCGACGTTGGGTATATACCATGAAGCACAAAGGGAAAGTGTTAGAATTGTTTGTGGGGTGGAAAAAGAATATGGAGAAAAACACGGGAAGGAAGATCAAGGTACTCCGGTCCGTTACGGAGGTGAATATAAGAGTGATACTTTCCTAAAGCTATGCCATGATGAGGGTATAGTAAGGCATTCACAGTAAGAGAAACACCACAACAAAATGAGATAGCCGAAAGGATGAACAAAACCTTGCTATAGAAGGTTCGATGTGTATTATCCAATGCTGAATTATCAAAAAAAAATTTGGACTGAGACTTTAGCGTATGCTTGCTATCTCGTTGGCAGGTTGCTTTCGTCTGCGACAGGAGGTAAAACTCCTCTGGAAGTTTGATTAAGAAAAGCTGCTCAAGATTATGATTCGTTAAAGGTATATAAGTGCCCGACCTACTACCATGTAAAGGAAGACAAGTCAGACCCAAGAGTGAAGAAAGATGTGTTCGAAGGATTCAAGCGAGGAGTAAAAGCTACAATATTTGGGATCCTAAGGGCAAGAAGTTTACCCTCACAAGAGATGTCACGTTTGATGAGGCTTCAATAATAAAGCCTACACTCTCTCAACTGGTGGAGATAAGAAGACCAAAGGGATATTGCAACAGGTGGAGAGTGATGCTACTTCAGCGTTTCTAGAAAGATCAGTACCATTGGAGATCATACCCATGGTGACACAGAGTAGTGATCATGTAACCGATCAGGATACTGATAATAATGAGGATCAAGGACAGGTTATCGGTGATGTCCATGAATCCATTGTAGTTGAAGAACCAGAAGAAATTCATGAAAGCCTAGTTGGCTCACTACAGATATAATTGCGGCCTATGCTCTCCCAGTCATTGAAAAGGCAACCCCTTCATATATAGGGAAGCTGAAATCAGTTCAGAGTCCAAGATGTGAAAGGATGCCATGCTAGAAGAAAATGAGTTCTCCATATAAGAACGACACTTGAGAACTGACAGAGCTGCCCAAGGGAAAGAAGGCAATTGGCTGTAAGTGGGTATATGCAAAAAATAGGGATCTTTCAAAGGTGATATTGTACGCTATAAAGTCAGGTGGTAGCTAAAGTTACGCACAGCAGAAGGCATTGACTACAATGAGGTATTCTCACATGTTGTAAAGTACTCATTGATTCGGATTTTTCTGGCGCTGGTAGCACAATATGAGTTGGACCTTGACCAACTCGATATGAAGACCGCCTTTCTCCATGACGATTTTGAAGAAGTGATCTACATGTCCCAGCCGATGGGGTTCAAAACTACAGGAAAGGAGAATTTGATATGCAAGCTGAAGAAATCGCTGTGTATGAATTAAAAACCTAGACAGTGGTACAAGTTTTTGACAGCCATAAGAGGTAAAAGGTATACGCGTAGCCATTTTGACCATGTGTGTATTACAATAAGCTACCCGGCGGAGAGTACATCTATCTACTATTGTATGTAGAAGATATGCTCATCGCTTCTAGGAGCAGGCCCACAATAGATGATTGAAGAAAGATTTGTCTTTCGAGTTCGAGATGAAGGATCTTAGTGAAGTGAAAAAGGTACTAGGCATGGAGATTGAGCGAGACCAAAGGAATGGTAAGGTTAGCTTGACACAAAGGAGTATTTGCAGAAGGTACTTCAGAGGTTCAACATCAACAATGATACGAAATCTGTAAGTACACCATTGGTTCCTCATTTTAAGTTAAAAGGCATTATGTCTCCTACTACTGTTGAAGAACGTGAGTACATGACTCACGTGCCGTATGCTAGCACAGTTGGTAGTTTAATGTATCTAATAGTGTGTACAAGGCCTGATTTGTCATAAGCTATCTCGATGATTAGCAGATATATGCATGATCTAGGTAGGGGTCATTGGGAGAAAGTAAAGTGGGGTCTACAGTACATCAAAGATACCATTGACGTTGATTTGGTATTTGAGAAGGATTCTACAAGTAAGCAGGAGTGCGTCAAATATATTAATTCCGACTATGCAGGAGACCTCGACAAATGCCGGTCTACAATAGGATACGTGTTTACATTGTCTAAAGCACTGGTGAGTTGGCGCTCTATTTTACAGTCTACCGTTACATTATCTACTACAGAGGTCGAGTACATGGCCATGATGGAGGCTATGAAAGAGGCAATATGGCTTCAAGGTTGCTCGATGACTTGGGGATTGATCAAGATCTGTTGAAGATCAACTGTGATAGCATAAGTGCTATCTACTTGGCAAAAAACTAGGTGTATCTGTTGGCCCAAAGGCTCATCACTCTAGTTTTGATGATGATTAACTCATGTAGCTATTGTACTAATGATCTTGTGCTTATATAGTTTCAGATATTTGATCAAGATCTTAGTCAGTGTTTAGCTTCAACGAAAAAATTCGAAGTCAAGTTTTGACGCTAGCACGTGTTGATTCAAGAGCTCGTGTATCAAGATCACATTAAGTACTCAAGAGGAGTCTAGCTCGTTGAATCAAGATTTGGACCAAGTCAAGAAGGAGAAGAAGATTTTCAAGCAAAGATTTTCAAGACTTGTGTCAAGTTTGTAAGTGTTAAGATTTTTTGTTTTAAATAAAATGTAAAGGATAGATTAGTTGTGGATTGCTCAAGCTCATATACACATACACAAAATTTATATGTGTTTTCATAAGAATAGTTTTGATTTTAAAAAATACCGTTTTGATTTTGAGCTACAAAGAAGATATCTTTATGTTTCATGAATAGAGTTCATCAAAACAAGTTTACATGTTTTATATGTATATTGGATTTCATCTATATACATTGTTAGTTCAAATGTTTAGAAAATTTATTGATGTTTCTATATCATGTGTTCAAGTTTGGTTTAAGTCAAAACTTATTTTGAGCTTAATTGTTAAAAACAGAGATATTTCATCCTATATGTGTATTGAATCATATCCATACACACTAGCTTCAAAAGTGTTTAAAATATTTTTTTTGTATTTGAACAAGTTTTGAAAAAAATCGTATTTTTCATTAGAAGTTTGGGTTTTGAAAAAATATCATTTTTGGTTTAAGTCTGAATTTCTATATCGCAAAAATAGTTCAACTTGTTTGTAATATGTGTTGATTTTTTATCACACATATTTGGATTTCAAAGTATTTCAATGAACTTCTTTTTGTGGATTTTATGTGATTTAAAGGGATTTTATAGGATATTAAAAGACCAAATTTTAATCCTTAAATATCCCTGACTTGGGCTTCTGGCAGTCGATCGACCGGTCGACCGAGCCAGAGGTCGGTCAATCGAGCGGTCAACCGATGTGCACAAAAAGTGCAAACAACCCTGGCTTGAGGGCTAGTCGACTGATCCAAAGAGTTTACTCTCTGGATCTGGCCCCGGTCGACTAAGCGGTCGCCCGGCCAGAGAGTAATGCTTCTGGTTCTTGTCTCGGTCGACCGACCGGTCGACTGACAGGTCAAGACCTAGGTGCGGTCAACCGTACGGTCAACTGGCAACCCCAATGGTCATGACTGTTGGCCGGTTGACCGAATGGCCAATCTGGTCCCCAACGACTACTTTTCTGATGCCTCTATAAAAAGGGACTTTTGGCCAGATTTTTGGGTTAGATTTTTAGGTTGTTTTCTAAATCTCTTCTCCAAAATTTCTAAGAAAATTTTTAGAGCTTCATTTCCATATCCAAAAGAGAGTTTACCAAGAGTTTTTCTTGTGTTTTAAAAAGGAATTCTTGAGTTTTTTCCTCCACAAATCTATTCTAGTTTTCTCACACAAGTTTGAGTTTTACATTGCCATATCTATCCTATAAGAGCTTTGTTTGTGAGAGTGTTTTGGTGATTAAAGTGTAGAGATCACCAAGTTTCATTCTTTTATTGTGAGGAGTTGTAGAGGTTGTGGCCTTAGTAAAGAGTGTTTGTAGTGATCAAGTGAAGTGATCACCAAGTGTTCCAACTTCTGGTTGAAGGAGTTGTAGAGGTGTGGCCTCGGCAAGCTAGTGTGCTTACGTATGTTGTTCTTGTGGGAACAAGTGAGGCACTTGTAAGTTTAAGATTTCTAGTGTGAACTTGTTGTGGGTGTTGCGGCACAGAGTGATCTTGCAGGATCATTATAGTGGAAATCTTCATAGTGTTGAAGGCGGGGACGTAGAGCAAGTGTACTTGAACCTCGAAACAAATCTCCCGTATTTGCGATTGCTCATCTCTCTCTCTCACTCACTTGTATTTATATCTTGCATATGCTTATTATTGTTATCTATTACATGCTTGATATATTTGTGCTATATTGAATACATGCTTGGGTTGTTTGTTTGCTTACACTTGTATTCAACCAAGAAAGCCATAGTGACACCTCGACTCTTAATCTAGAGGAATCTTAAGAAGATAGTCCAGAGCCCTTCATCGGGAATCTGGCTACACCATTGTGTTATACTTTGTGTGTCTGCTCAATAATTTATAGTTTGCATAATTAGTTTTAATTTCACATTAGTTTTGCATTTGATTAGCTAGTTACCTATTCACCCCCTCTTGGTGACCGACAAGTGGCATCAGAGCTTTGTCTTGATTTGGGTCTAACAACCTTGAGTTAAAGACCCTTATTTAGCTAATCACTATATTTGAACGCATACTCATGGATTTCATGACACCTCCTATGTTTGACATTCTTAACCTTTAAACTTGGAAAGTTAAGATGTTATGTACCTCAAAGCCCTAGGTATTCATGTTTATCTTGTCACAATTAAAGATTTATATTTTGTTAATGGCAAACATCTAGAGGCTAATGCTCTTAAGCTAACCCTAAATGATTATTATTTATTTAGGGTGTCTAACATTGAGTCGGCTTTTATACTTTGGAACACACTTGTTTTCCTTAGTGAACAAAAGCAATATTATATGGGAAGTGACTCGGATGATGAAAGTGATGCTTCTAATACATACTACATGTCCAAAGGGATGACCCCCTTTAGGTATATTTTGAATCCGAACTTGATGAAGATGTTGACATGCCTTATGATGAGTATGCATTATTTTGTCAACAACTTCTTAAAAAATATAAATTGTTAAAAATAGAAAATAAAAGTTTAAAAAATGATTTGATTTAAAAAGAAAATTTTTCTTTTCAAAATAAATTTGAAAAAGTTTCAAAAGAAATGAATTTTTTAAAAAGAAAATTATTTTGGTGGAAAAAGAAAAGAAAATTATTTGAAATGAAAATAACTCTTTGAAAAAAGAAAATTGTTTAAACGAAGAAAAAAGATTTCTAAAAAGAAAATTAATGTTGATTCTCATTCTTGCCATGTATCTCATGCTAATAATGATGCATCCTCTTTTGATAAAAATGAGATTCATATTTTGAAAAAGAGAATTGATTGTTAGAGCTCAAATTTGAGCAATTGTGCATTTAATCCTAATAGATTGGAATCCATATTTCACAAGAAATAAATTCCACATGTTCATGCACATATCCCACGACATACACCTCATGTACATCATGCTCATACACATCATTCACGTCTGTATGCTACAGTGTACAAATGTACGCATTGCGGCCGCAAAGGCCATCTTGCAAGATTTTGTTTTGATAGAATAAATTCTATAAAATTTGCAAAAAAATGTTTAGGTTCCTTATAATGCTAACCCCCATGGACCCAAAAAGAAATGGGTACCAAAATTTGCACCTCTTATATTTGATGTATGTGTGAACTCTCACAAAACGTGAGAGGGTTAGTGTCTTGTTGGTGGACATGTGAAGCTAGATGAACATACCCTATTGATGCATCACTATCAAGGAAGTTTGGTGGGAGGACCATTATGATTTGAAGACTAAGAGAATTGTTCATATGGTTTGATAACTATCTCTAAACTCCTATGTTAGTTTACAAGTTTTTACATTGATAATTTTAGCATGTTTTGATTTAATGCTCATTATGTTAAATGCAATGTTATTATACATGTGATATACATAGATAGTCTTTGAGATACACCCATGTTCATATGAATTCATATTTTTTGTTCTCACTATTATTTAACTACTATGTATATTAGTTCTAAAACACATGCATTTAGCCTAATGATCATGTTTGTTCTATACTTCATGTGGTATTACTTATTTAGATGTAGTTTTCGTTAAAATTTGTGTTTATACTTGTACAAGTAGTGAGCTACACTTGATTATTATGTGTTTGTGCTTCATGGCTCATTTTGAAATCACCTAGAGGGGGGGGGTGAATAGGTGATGATGCTAATCAATGGAACTAAATGCGGAATTAAAAATCTAGATGCAATGAGCACTCAAGTGTGATCCACTAGTGATGCACACACAACCAAGCCAAGCAAATATGATGAACAATATGGAATGTAAATGCAAGGCACAAAGTAAATAGAGATAGAGATAGAGAGAGCCAATCGATCAAACGCAAACACCAAGGTATGTTCTCGAGGTTCGAGCACCCAGCTCTACATCCCCGCCATCCCCAGATGGATTCTAACACTCTCACTATCACAAAGAAAGTTACAAGAACCACAACCTCCTCTTGAGGCAAAAGCACAAAGCCACACAAAGTAAAGGAATACAACTTAGTGGTATACAACAACAACCACAAAACAATTTCTTGCTACTTGGTGGTGTAAGGCAACAACCACAAACAATCTCCTTTTTCTCACACAAAGCCTATAGACAATATAGTAGATTGTAGCTCAAGTGTGGAGAAAACCAAGGGATTTGAAACCAGCAACACAAAGAAAAATCTTTGGGAAATAGATGAAATCAAGATATAGAGATTCAATTCAAAAGCTTTTCCCAAAATCCCTTTTCTTTGGTTTTTCAAACCCTAATCAAAAACACAAGAAATAGTTTACTTTGAATCCAAAAACCAATTTTGATTGCAACAAAAACTCCAGAGAGATATAGAATTTAAGCCCAAAAATCTTGAAGAGAAATAAAGCTCTTTGGAATTTTTCAAACAAACAATATTTTTCTCTTAATAAAACTTATTTTGAATCTCTTCCCAATCACTCCTATTTATAGGAGAGGAGTAGGTTAAGAGATAATAAACACTTAAGGTTAATTAAGTAATATTAGATTTGAAATAAAACCCAATTTCAAATTTTAAACACAAAAGACAAAATAAATCAGCATTAAAAAATCTGCCCGTTACTGTTCAAACGGCTCGATCGGTCGACCGGCCGGTCGACCGGTAGTTCAAAAAATCTGACCGTTATGAGCTATCGGTCGACCGATCCGGTCGACTGATAAAAACAGTGAGCAAAACAAAGCTATCGGTCGACCGCTCCGGTCGACTGATGCCTGACTGAGACTCAAAATAATATTTCGGTCGACTGTCGGTAGACAGCCGGTCGACCGACAGACATGCACACGGATACGTGCATTCTGCCAGGACTCCGGTCGACTGGTCCGGTCGACCGGACCAGCCTGACACAGACACGGTCGACTGTCGGTAGACAGCCGGTCGACCGGTTCTGGTCAGAAAACCAAGTAAACAATATTTTAATAAATCCCACAAAATCTCTAAAATTCCACAAAAATAGTTTTGTCATATTATATTGAAAGATGAACTTGTGTTAAAAATCCCAACACAAATTTCAAACATATTTGACTATTTTTGTGTCAAAGAAATTTTGCCAAAAACAAAACTCGTATTTTCTAAAACTTGGAATCTTAAATAGAAAATACGTTTTGTCTAAAACTCTTCCAAATACAAAATTATGATATTTAAAACACTTTTGAAGCATGTTGTATATGAATAGAAATTCAATATACAAGAAACATATATATATATCATAATTTTTGTCATTAAGTCCAAAATAATGTTTTGATAAAAATACCAAAACATAAAACACATGAAATAGAATATCAAACTAAGTTGTGTTTAAGCAATAGAAGCATGCATGTATATAGAACAAATCATATATACACTAAACCATGTAAACTTGTTTTGATATAAAATCTATTCATGAAAAACAAGATCGGTTAAACCAAAAACCGAAAATATTCAAAACGTGAAACATGTGTGTTGTGAACTTGAGCTTATCATACTATACTAATCTTTACAATTAAGATCTAAACCCAAACTAAACTATGGATACCTAAGTCTTCTTGTAGAGCGCAATCTCCAAGTCTTCTTGTAGAGCGCAATCTCCAAGTCGGCTTGATCCAAAACTCCTTTGAATCACCGAGCAATGCAATATATCATCTTTGATGCTTAGGCTCTTGAATCATCATGTGCAAGCTTCCAAATCATCTTGTTGAAGCTAAACACCAACTAATATCTTGATTAATGATCTGAAACTAAAACACAAGATTATTAGTACACATAACTACATGAGTTAGTCATCATCAAAACTAGAGTGGAAAGCCTTTGGGCCAACAATCTCCCCCTTTTGATGATGACAAAACTCATGGAGTTATATATGCATGGATTAAAGTAAAGCTTCAAAGAAGCTCCCCCTTAACTCATGCATAACAATAAACATAAAGATATATAATGAATGTTCATAAATATGTATGCATCAACATGCATAAAACACATAAAAACATGCTCTAGATACCAAACATATAGACATGCTCTAGATACCAAATTGAAACACATATTAAAATGTAACAACACAAAATACATGCATAAAAACTACCATGCATATAAACTACAAATTCTTCTCCCCCTTTTTGTCACTCATCAACAAAGGGGTAAACCAAACAAAGTGAAATCAAATTCCTCTTCCCCTTTCAAGGGGTAAAAATCAAAAACAAAGCATGATATCAAATAAAGATGGGTCAATGAGGTGCATTGAGATACCAATTGAAATTATCAATACCAAAATTATACAAGGCATTGAAACAAGAATAATCATTTATGTTAACATGAAAACAAGCAATGTAACCATGATACCAATAAACAATAAACCAAAGTTGATACCAATTTAATAAACAAGTGACCTCTTGATACCAAAAGAAGAAATTTTTCATTAAAGCTCATGAAACCAATTGAAAAACAAAATTGCATCTTAATACCAATTACACTACAATGTTTAAATCATTTTCCATCATAAAGTTAGGAAGTGGGAAACAAACACAATGGTAAACCAAATACCAATTGAAATGTAAAATACGAGTTTTCTCCCCCTTTATGAAATACCAAAAGAAGATATGCATAGGCTTGAGATAAGATACTAATTGAAAATTAAATCAATTGAAACATGATATTCATTAAAAATTCAAGCTTTAGCAAACTCAAAATTATGAAGAAGCTTGTATAAGGATACCAATTTAAAAACTTAAGCTCATCATAGCCAACATTTGTGCTCTAAGACATAAGATATAATAGGCACAAATAAATCATCTATATATGTATGTAGGAAATAGATACCAATTGAAATTGATACTATATGGAGTGTAAGCATACATACATAAAACAAAACATATATGAGTATACAAAAGAATGTCATATTGATACCAATTGAAAGAACTCAATGATACCAATTGAAATAACAAAGATAAGGTCAAGTGTATAGCTCATATCAACTACCACCCATCCAAGATAAGTTTTAAATGATTTTCAAGATGAAGCATACTTGATCATGGTCTCCCATCCAACCGCCCATAGATGGTAGGGGTTTTCAAAAATAGATTTGAACAATATAGTATGTTTGAAAATCACTACCTCATGAAGAATATCACAACTAGTTATATAAGTCAACTAGCACGAAATCCTTCAAGATAAAAGTAACTAGATTTTTCATGAAACATGGAGATCACAAAATCACTAAAACACTCAAAAACCATCCATATGGATATTACACTAAACACTATGTATAATACCAAAGTGTAGCCGAATTCCCCGTGAAGGGCTCTGGACTAACCCCTCTAGATTCCCGTAAAAAGGGTTGAGGTGCCGCGTTTGGCTCTCTTGGTTGAATACAAGGTTAGCAAATAATCCCAATAATATATGTATACATGAAAACTAAATCATGATACCAATTTGAAAATTAAATCATGGGAAAGCATCAAGTAGAGTGTACAAGTGTTGTGAAAAACATATCATCATGACAATTAAGCTCAATATGGAATTCATCAAAAAAAATATGAATCATAAGAGAATCATGAAATCTATGAAATCATCATAAATCATGAGAATCATAATCAAGCATGGAAATCATCACAAATGATCTAAGCTTCAAGGCATATGTATGTCATGTACAAACTTTAGTATACATACATATCCCAAACATAAGGAGTCCACAAAAGATTATGCATGAAGGCATGTGGCTCAAGGATGTACATGTATAAATAAGAGTTTGGACAAAATAGACATATACATGAAGTCAAAAACGCAAGATCATAAAACATATCCAAAAATGGGTCAATCACATAAATTGGTACAAGATAGAATACATGAATCATCAAAACTAGACTATACTAGTACATCAAATGAATACAAATGAGCATTCAAGCACAAACATATATAAAGGTCTATTTGTAGCTCATTAGTTGCACAAGTATAAATTCTAGTCTTAATGAAAACAATCATTCAAGCATGTAGTCAAACATGAAGCACAAAAACGAGTCAAGAATCAACATGAAAAATAATCATGATAATCAAAAACATGGAATATCAAAACAATCACACAAATCCACATGATCAATATGATAGGAACATGTGCATTAGATCTTATGATTAACATGATAGCTAAAACAAAGGAGAACACAAAATATGGGTCCATATTAAACATGGGTGTCTCAATCACTAATCATGTAAAGCATAATTCTAATGGACATGGTAATTATCATACTAATCAAGAAACTACAAACATGCTATAAGTGAATGCACATGAAAGCATATACATATAAATGGGAGTTAGAGAATGATACCAAAACCGATGAAGATGCATCTCTAGATCTCCAAACCATGGTGGTCCTCCCACCAAATCTCCTTGAGTGTGAAGCATCCAAATGTTTCATTTTGGCCTAGAACGCATCCACCTCAAGGCACCAATACTCTCACGTGATGCGAGAGCCTCCACCTACATCAAACATCAAAGTGGTGGATCTTGGTACCCATTTTCTTGTGGGTCCACGGGGGTTAGCATCTTTCCTAACCCAAACAAGATTAGTTGCTAAATTTTCAAAATGTATACGATCATAACAAAATCTAGCAAGATGGCCTTTTCGACCACAATGTGTACATGTGTACACGTGAGCATACATATGATGATGGTGATCATGAGAAACATGTGTATGCATAGATGAGTGTGCATGTAAGGTTGGAACTTGTTTCTTGCGAACCAAGGTTTCCAAACGTGAGTGATTCATGGCACAATGGCTCAAAGTGGAGCCTAAACAATCAACACTTTTCTTCAAAACATTTATATCATTTTCTATGCTAGAAGATAAAGTGGAGCATGCAATAGAAGTGCTAGAAGTAGAAGCAATGCTAGCATGGCAAATATGCAAATCAATCTCATTTTGCAAAGATTTATTTTTAGACAAAACCAAATCCAATTCTTTTGAAATTGTGTCAATTTTATTCTTCAAAGTAAGATTTCTTTGAAAACACAATCCAATCTAGAAGACAAAACCTCATTGTGTTCTACAACATCATCAAAATCATTTTTATTTTTCAAGTCTTCAATCTCTTTAAGTGCAAGTTCAAGTTGAGATTGTAGTGAGTCACGTTCACTAGTGATCTCTTCTTTCTCTTGCAAAACCGATTCAAAAGTTGAACATAAATCCTTTAATTCACTTTTAAATCAAAATGTTTCTTTTTCAAAATCTCATGTTTTTCCATAAAATTTTCAAGTTTAGAAGCAAGTTCAACATTCAAATTTTGAACTTCAAAACAACCATGGCAATATGAACTAGAGCTATCATCAAGAGGGGAATGCGAATGTACCTCATGAGAGTCATTCCCGTATGCCATAAAGCCTCGTTCTTCGGAAGCTTCTCTCTTAGATCTCCTTATCTTGTTGATGATCACGGGTAGCTCCGGAGAAGTTAGAATACTCCAAACTGCAAAAGCCGAATCATATTTAGCAAAGATAGGAAAAAGATGTTCATTTAAAGATGCTTGAAGTGTCCTAAGTGCAAGTGCATTGGCCTTCTTATGCTTACTACTATTAGGGAGGGTTTCTATGGTAATGGCTTGATAAACTAAATGACCTAATCCTTTTAGATGTCTAGTCATGTCTACCTTCCATGCATCAACTCTAAAATGGTCAAACATAGGAGGGCTAGCCATGAGTGCAAACTAGTATGAGTGCAAATGAGATGCAAAAGAATGATTAGCAAACCAAGATCTTTTACTCCTAGGTTGTTAAACCAAAATATCAGGAGCACTAGCTCTGATACCAATTGAAATCACCTAGAGGGGGGGGGGGGTGAATAGGTGATGATGCTAATCAATGGAACTAAATGCGGAATTAAAAATCTAGATGCAATGAGCACTCAAGTGTGATCCACTAGTGATGCACACACAACCAAGCCAAGCAAATATGATGAACAATATGGAATGTAAATGCAAGGCACAAAGTAAATAGAGATAGAGATAGAAAGAGCCAATCGATCAAACGCAAACACCAAGGTATGTTCTCGAGGTTCGAGCACCCAGCTCTACATCCCCGCCATCCCAGATGGATTCTAACACTCTCACTATCACAAAGAAAGTTACAAGAACCACAACCTCCTCTTGAGGCAAAAGCACAAAGCCACACAAAGTAAAGGAATACAACTTAGTGGTATACAACAACAACCACAAAACAATTTCTTGCTACTTGGTGGTGTAAGGCAACAACACAAACAATCTCCTTTTCTTCACAAAAGCCTATAGACAATATAGTAGATTGTAGCTCAAGTGTGGAGAAAACCAAGGGATTTGAAACCAGCAACACAAAGAAAAATCTTTGGGAAATAGATGAAATCAAGATATAGAGATTCAATTCAAAAGCTTTTCCCAAAATCCCTTTTCTTTGGTTTTCAAACCCTAATCAAAAACACAAGAATAGTTACTTTGAATCCAAAAACCAATTTTGATTGCAACAAAAACTCCAGAGAGATATAGAATTTAAGCCAAAAATCTTGAAGAGAAATAAAGCTCTTTTGGAATTTTTCAAACAAACAATATTTTTCTCTTAATAAAACTTATTTTGAATCTCTTCCCAATCACTCCTATTTATAGGAGAGGAGTAGGTTAAGAGATAATAAACACTTAAGGTTAATTAAGTAATATTAGATTTGAAATAAAACCCAATTTCAAATTTTAAACACAAAAGACAAAATAAATCAGCATTAAAAAATCTGCCCGTTACTGTTCAACGGCTCGATCGGTCGACCGGCCGGTCGACCGGTAGTTCAAAAAAATCTGACCGTTATGAGCTATCGGTCGACCGATCCGGTCGACTGATAAAAACAGTGAGCAAAACAAAGCTATCGGTCGACCGCTCCGGTCGACTGATGCCTGACTGAGACTCAAATAATATTTCGGTCGACTGTCGGTAGACAGCCGGTCGACCGACAGACATGCACACGGATACGTGCATTCTGCCAGGACTCCGGTCGACTGGTCCGGTCGACCGGACCAGCCTGACACAGACACGGTCGACTGTCGGTAGACAGCCGGTCGACCGGTTCTGGTCAGAAAACCAAGTAAACAATATTTTAATAAATCCCACAAATCTCTAAAATTCCACAAAAATAGTTTTGTCATATTATATTGAAAGATGAACTTGTGTTAAAAATCCCAACACAAATTTCAAACATATTTGACTATTTTTGTGTCAAAGAAATTTGCCAAAAACAAAACTCGTATTTTCTAAAACTTGGAATCTTAAATAGAAAATACGTTTGTCTAAAACTCTTCCAAATACAAAATTATGATATTTAAACACTTTTGAAGCATGTTGTATATGAATAGAAATTCAATATACAAGAAACATATATATCATAATTTTTGTCATTAAGTCCAAAATAATGTTTGATAAAAATACCAAAACTAAAAACACATGAAATAGAATATCAAACTAAGTTTGTTTAAGCAATAGAAGCATGCATGTATATAGAACAAATCATATATACACTAAACCATGTAAACTTGTTTTGATATAAAATCTATTCATGAAAACCAAGATCGGTTAAACCAAAAACCGAAAATATTCAAAACGTGAAACATGTGTGTTGTGAACTTGAGCTTATCATACTATACTAATCTTTACAATTAAGATCTAAACCCAAACTAAACTATGGATACCTAAGTCTTCTTGTAGAGCGCAATCTCCAAGTCTTCTTGTAGAGCGCAATCTCCAAGTCGGCTTGATCCAAACTCCTTTGAATCACCGAGCAATGCAAATATATCATCTTTGATGCTTAGGCTCTTGAATCATCATGTGCAAGCTTCCAAATCATCTTGTTGAAGCTAAACACCAACTAATATCTTGATTAATGATCTGAAACTAAAACACAAGATTATTAGTACACATAACTACATGAGTTAGTCATCATCAAAACTAGAGTGGAAAGCCTTTGGGCCAACAC
>JAVJIF010030709.1:0-49171 GCA_038442645.1 Agave tequilana | reverse complement strand
TAGATGACCAGGTGAAAGCATTCAATACAAAATGATGACCAAAGTATCAATAGTAGAAAGAACCTGTTGTTTATAAATTATTGCCAAATTGCTGAAAGGAGCAGACAATCCAGTGTTACAGACAATGTTGCCTTGTAAAATGAAGCAGCTGAAACTCAGCATGTTCCTGCATTTATCAAACGAAGTTCTATAAGTGAACCATGTCAAAACTATCCATGTAACACACCACAAAACATTTTTTATAGCTCACCATTCCATATATATGTTTCCAAGGTTTGTAAGAGCTTGTGGGTGATTTGCTGGAGAGCTAAACATGACTAAATAAAACAGAAAGAAATGCAAATCAGATATTAAGGCCAAATTAAAAAGATATCTAAAAAAAGGCTAACAGGAGAACTAATCACCCGATAACAGTTGATGGCATCTTCCACTCTACCAGCATCCTTTAGTGCATTTCCTTTAAAATTACAAACAAAAGATATATAAGACAAAGAAAATATATTAAATGAAAGAAACAATTTTGCTGGAGTCTACAATAGAAAGATTGAAGATCAAACTACAAAATAGCTAAAAACTGAACAAAGCACACTAACCAGATTATTGTACGCCTCCACAAACCCTGAATCACATGTGATGGCTTGTTTGTAATGCATTATCGCTAAGTCCAGCTGACCTTGTTCATAATATGTACTAGCAAGATTCCCTACAACAAATATGTACAATTACAGTCATGATATTGTAAATACTTGCCAATCTGTGTTATTTCATATGAACGTTCCATTAAGAAGATTATTATCCACATGATGTGGCAAGAAGATATTCACTGTCAGTTGCAAGATATCTTGGTAGAAAAGTGACACTAATATCCTACCATTCATAGTTCTGCAGAAATCATTCATACGTTACTCCCTTATTTGATCTAACAACATGACTTCAAGATAATACAGTTGAATTGCGGCTCAAATATTTAGCATCGAGAAAGGTGGTGAGCTTATTTTGTGGTCAATATAAGTGACAATTCTTTGCAGAAACAAATATCCGAGTATAAGTACGGTTACTTGTCAACAGATCTAAAGTCAGGATCCTTGAACAGTGTCCAAAACAGAAAGGTTTGCAATGATATAGAAGAAAACTAGAAGCTAATCCTTACCGTAAGCCATAGCATAATCTGGACGCGATTGCAAAGCACATGATAGCACATGATAGCCTCCTGAGGCATACCCAAAGCCTGGAAAAGCCAAAAGAAAGATGCATTTTTTTCCTCCAGAAACCAGCTTGCACAGTTGCTGTGATCTGACACTACTGTCCCAATTCATGGAGGCTTACCTTGTAAACATTCCTTGGTTCAGGTATGCATCAGCAAATCCTGGCTTCAGTTTGACAGCTTCCTGCAAATAAGAGAACAATTTACGAGCACAAAAATTAGTTCATACAAGTACAACCAACTAAATCTATCAATTTCATTAGCACAAACATTGCAGGGAAAAAATTTGTGTGTGTATAGAGAGAGAGAGAGAGAGAGAGAGAGAGAAGACTTGTCATTCTGGAAGGATTCGAAATACATGATTTTTATTTTAATTACTCTTCAGTGGAGTGGATCTTGCATTCGGATGTCGTAGAGTTGTATTTGAGTGAGAAGGATTCGGCCTCGAATGCGAATCCTTCCGGAATGACACAACTCTCTCTCTCTCTCTCTCTCTCTCTCTCTCTCCTCTCTCTCTTATATATTATATATATTATATATATATATATATATATATAATATATATATTATATATAGACTTTATCATAATACAAGCTTTTGAAATGTTACAAAAGAAAACTGAAAGAAATTAGTAGTTTGCTTAATCTTAGAATGGTGAACTGGGTTGCTTTCAGAATTGTCTAGGATGCAAAAACTTTCACACCAATTGCATGATAGACCTTCCAAATTGAAATCCACAACATTGAATATTATATACCATACATAAACTACCTATAAAAGAAATGTTTTTGACATGCTTACTGATACACTAAATAACAACAAAATCAACTTTTTCATAATTTCACAAAATTATTAATTTGAAGCCATTATGCATGAGTATAAGATATCAAACATACATGACCATTTTGTGTCAAGTAGTCTGCACAGGTGTCATTTCCAGCTCGGTAGGTGATCATGAAATTTGGAGCGGAAGTAATCTTCATCCTAGATACTTCTGAAAACAGCATAGCTAATGTACTATTGCATGTGTTCAAGGAAACCAGATGTCATAGACCTAACAGCGCATAGAATGTAGCTCCAAAGTGCTGTGTACATTTCGTAACAGGACTTTCAGTATCTAGCATTTGTTCACAAGGAAATAAATAATGCTTGCATCCCCCATTAATGATGCCATTATCCTCCGCAGCGTACATACTAAAAGTAGAAAAGAAAATACATCACTACTGTGCATATAGGAACCATCAGTGTGTTTGCCTTGCACTATGCATGGATTGCTCACTTTGTAATTCCATCTTGCACAATGTCATTTTAGCAGTGACCTTTATCTTTGGAAGTTCTCAACTAGTGTAAAAATATCTGGGTTGATACCCGGGGATAGCTCTAGTCTGATCCAACATGAACTGAAATTTGAGAATTCAATTTGCTTAAATGCAGCTTGACTCAACCAAGTCTAATATTATCTAATATTATCAGCTGTAACACGAATTAGTGCGTTCAACCTCTACCCAACAAGGGCAACCCAAATATTGATGTTAACCAATTTAAAACATCTGATAGCTGCAGTACAAACATAATTCAACTGCACCAGCAAAAACTAACTTAATCTGACCAGATTTCCACAGCAAGGTTATCATAATATCAGAAATGTTCCGCATAAAAGGTTGCAGTTATGGAATACTCTGCTAAATTTGGGACGGCTAGAAATTTAAGTTCATAAATTTCAGGGGGGGAAAGAAGACATTATATGACTAAAAAAGGTAACCCACTTTTATTAACTGGATGTGCATAGCAGAGTCAGGAAGAAATGAAAAAGAAACATATATTCTGGTTACTCCCAACTCCCAAGTATTCAAGCTTGAACCTTTATCAACAAGATTTATATGCTCGAAAACCATGAAAAAGAGGAGTCTCTGACTAAAATGTCAAACAAAGGAATGTACAGCCTAATCCAAGAGGCCTCTGCCATTGCCAATGAATGTCGGGACAAAATTAATCCCAAAAGACAAATAAATAAAGCCAACAAAAAGGGATAAGGTACTGCATTAGCAAAAATAAAACAAGATTTGGCCAAGCAGATGCAGTGATACTTGAAGGCCACTGGCATATATTGTGAATTTAGAGAACTTTTACCTTGTAATATAAAAGGGCTCTCTGATAATCTCCAGCTTCCATGAAGAGACCAGCAAGATTAGACCAAGCAATTGCAAAAGTAGGTTGTATTCGCAGTGCTTCAATGTAGCAGCTGTAAGCCTTCAATACAAAGAAAAAACAGTGAGCTAAAAACTTCCAGATACATTGTTCAATATAATCTACTGACAAGAAAATTTTAAACGGTCAACTTTTGCTGAAGTTCAGGACATTTTTGAAATAAAAGGAAAAAGAAAAGCAAAGTAAAAGAATCAAGCTTGTCTCATTATGAAACCATTAATTGAAAAACTTTATTTTGCGTGGTTGCCTTGAAGGTACAAATACTATAGAACACAGCTAACACAGTTCCATTCATCAAAGATGTAGGGGATACTTTGTTCAAAGAGGCAAACTTAACGATCTTATGAAGAAACCACTAATTGAACAAACTTATTCTGCATGGTATTTTAGTACACAACTTATACAGTTTTATAGTCAAAGATGTAGGGATACTTCTGTCCAAAGAGGCAAACTTAACTATGTAGATCATCGTAATATGGAACTTTGATGAGAATTATCTATTGCCGTAACTTACTTCATTAATTAATCCTTGTGCTTTCATCAGATTGCCAAGGTTGCTATGAGCATCAACCTATTTTACAAAGGACGTTAGAAACTAAATTCGTGCTAAGCAAATCCAAAAAGAAAAAAACTGTGGATAATATCAAACCAAGCGTGGATTCAGTGCAAGGGCCTGTCGACAACATTGGGCTGCCTCATTGAGTCTTCCTTTTCGTGTATAAGCACTGGCCAAGTTTGACCAAGCATCACAGAAATTGGGACGAAGCTACAAAAACATAATATCCAGATGAATCAGTGGAAGATAGAAAAAAGAAATAACTAAAGGTTATCCATTGCACTTGACATAATAAGAAACTTTTTTTACTTTAATTGGTTATGGGAAGGACTGGACTGGCCTCAAGTAAGCAAAGATGATTCCCAATAAAAATACAAATATGAAACGAGCAATACAGATGCAGAAACAGTTTACAACTTAAAATTAAATTCATTATGAAAATAAAACCAAGAATCATCTATGTCACATAACAATGATAATCATGCAACATAATCAGTTAACAAAATTGATAACAAAAAAAAACATGGTGGGACTCAATAACAAAATCAAATGTAGATCTTCTAAAAGAGTGTAAATATATATGTTGTAGTTTCATATGATGAAAAAAAAAAAAAGAGAGCATGTCAACCCTCAATTGCAACTTGCAGAAACAAAAGGACCAATTGACTAATCATTCTATAGTGTGTGATATACTCGTCATCATGATATATCAATGCCTTGGGACACCTCTTTGTTTTCCCTTCTAGTATAGGGACAAATACTATGCATGAACTCAATAACAACCTACAGAAACAAAAAAAAAATTATGTGTAATTCACAAGACCTGACCATTTCCACAATGTTTAGTATGCACGTCATCACAATATGTAAATTCAGTGACTCTGAACTCCTCTTTGTTTCCCCCTTTAGTATTCAAACAAATAATTCAAACATAAATTAAAAGCCAGCAAGATGTTTCAATACGCTCTTCGTTTTTTTCAAATGCATTAAAGCCAAATTTCATTTGTGTGTGGGCGCGTGGAATGTGTTTGTTGTGTTTTTGTGTGATCACACTAATGACACCTCAAAACAGTCAAGAAGATGATCATAATCTACGGCCTATATTTCCAAAAAAAAAGAGATGATCATAATTTTAAATAGGGATGAAAGTTTGTAATACATAACAAGAATTGAACCAAGACAATACTTGCCAAATAATGACCAAATCTGCTGCTCAAACAAGTTTTAGTTATTAATGTTTTTAAACCATATAGGATAGACACTTTCATCATTTGTAACCACGTTCAACACCAATGCTTCTTTGGTCCAGACACTTTTTAGACACGAAATCAGTTTTATAAGACTTCTCTTCGACAGATGTTAACATCTCTTGTATACTTCTTCATACATGTTACACATCACATGTTTGAGATATTTATTTACTTATCAAGACTATAATTTGGTGGGAAAAGGCAAAATTGACTCGAATGTGTAAACAACGGAAGGAATAGAGCGAAGCGTATGCTTCATGATTGTTTTTATTCTTCATGTATATAAAACATTAAAACGAAAAGTAAGCTTCAGGGGGAAACGTGTAAGCTAAATGAATTTATATCTTTTAAATTTTAAAAATTATAAAATCACCTATAGGAAATGTGAAACATATGAAGAAAATTTTACACATTATACAAGTTGATACAGTATCACGAGCTCATAATCATGTGATCAAGTGAGTACTCGCCACTTGTTCTTTCAATAAACTACTTGCGGATATCTAGAGGTGATTATTTGCAGCTGACTGCAGAGAAAGGAAGACATCAGTGAAATATGAAGACTATGACATGGGGCCTCAATAAACAAAAAAGCATCATGCAAGAAAACAGGCTCATACATAGCATGCGCTATTACGGCTAGTCGGCTACAAAAAGTGCACACCACGGTGTATGTTATGTATGCTTAGCCGTTCTGAGCACTTTTTCTAATGCATCGAAGAAAGTTTGCTGAGCTTCCATAATAAAACATTTCTGAATCAGTGTATTAACTTGTATACAACACGATAAGTTAGATATATTTTGATATGGACATAAGGCAGACCAAGCTATCTTATAAAAAGTTAAAGAGCCAAAGCCCATTCATTTTTCCAAAAGTCACAAACGCGTACGATACGATAAGTTAAACTTTTGACATAAATGTGAACACGGTACATTATTAGATATCTATGCCTCGACATTTGTATGCATCAGCATGTCTATGTATATAGAGACTCTCTCTGTCATTTATATAATAGTTTATGTAACTATGTTAAAGCTTGATTTCACCTGATGATAAGAAACACAAGCACAGCCTCATAGAAAGAGTGCCCTAAAGAAAATAGGAAAGTGTCCAAGTAAGAAATATACGACCATCTGTTTCTTGTTATGAAACCTAGCAGGTGTCTTACTATCATTCTGGAGAAACATAAAAGAAAGGGGAAGTCTCAGACCAAAGAAAAAACAATGTCAGAACCTCTTATTAACTCTGACAGGTCGAGTCTCTTCCCCGATCATTTTATGGGTATTATCCTCAACATCTAGCGACCATTCTATTTATTGAAAGTCGAACAATGTGGTCCAAAACTTAATTTAAGGTCCTTTAATTCTTGTGCTAGGAAGTTTTGCTTCCTCACTGTGTAGCGGTGAGATTCTTGTGCTAGGAAGTTTTGCTTTCTCACTGCGTAGCAGTGAGAATCTGACCACTCCCAAAATCACGACACGTGCCCCGCCACGCCAGGAATGTCTCAAGCAGCAACAAACTTGAAATACCAGTTGCTCGCATTCAACCCCAAGAAGAGAGCCTTGAGCCTCGCCCCAAGCCCAGATTCAACCCCGAGGAGAGAGCCTCCAGCCTTGCCCCGAGCTCACATTTGACCCCAAGAGGAAAGCCCCGGGCCCTGTCCCAAGCTCACATTCGACCCCGAGAGGACCTCGTGCCTTTTTTCCCCAATATCCACAACTACCGGATCTCTCCCGACCTCCACGACATAGGTTGTCCGCAGAGATTCCCACTTCCACTAGACACAGCTCAACAACAGAATATCCCGGATCGCGAAGGTAGTTATGTTGTCACGATATCCCCACGTTCTACATACTCCCATATTTCGATGGGGGCAGTTATTAATAGTGGCGGATATCTTGGCATGCTAATCTCAACAATAAAGCACGACAATCTAAGCGGTTATGGAAAGATCCTAATGTGCAACTCAGTCACGGAGATCTGAGAAATCTGCACCACTACAATGCTACAGAATTCTTATACACCATGAGATTCATGGAGAAAGCAGGTCGAGATCATGGTTCAAGAACTCGGCCATTCCGGTTACAAGCCGAGTCGGAAGCGGAAAGACCTTCCCTAACCCGAGACCGGTCTACGGGTCAGCCTATTCATTGTTTTGCTTGACTCCGGGCTGACTCGGCCAAGTCACCCGAGTCGAGGCCGACTCGGCCGAGTTGGCAGAGTCGGGGCCGAGTCGGCAGAGTCGGGGCCGAGTCGGCCCGAGTCAAGCAAAATTTCATATAATTGATTTCATGTAATTTAAATTCTTACTAGAAAGGTAGAGCTAATCTTTTCTTTAGTGAAAAGAGTAGTTAATTTAAATTTAATTAATTCATATATTTTACTAAAATATGGATTTATTTTGATATTTTAATACCGCGCCGCATGTATTTATACACTTCATGTTTAGTGTACTAAGTGATATGTTTTGGACACATACATCAATTTTGATTTCTACTTTTTTTTAAAATTTGTGATTTTTAAAAGAATTTTTTGAACCCTCTATGTAGTGTTTCGCACGTCTCGCCCGAGTCCATTCTGCGACGTCGCGACCTATGTGAAGCTGTGCTCGTCGAGTCGGCGGCCGAGACCGCGACTTTGAACCATGACCAGGATCGAAGAAATTGTAAAACACAAGAACACTCTATAGAGTTCACAATAATCTCGAGAAAATATAGTGAATTCTCTCTCCTCTCCATGGTTTTTTCCCAATTTGAGTTTTCACGTAAAAATCTTTGGCTCCCTTGTTTACTGTGTTGAAACCTAAATTCCACCCCCGATTTAGATAGCCCCCTCATTTGTGGTGCGAGATTGACCGTTCGATCAATCGCATTGGAAAATCTCCACACAATGTGTAATGCCAAAACCTTGGGAAATCTCAATCCAAGGAAAAATTATCTTTCAATCTCTTGTGGAAAATTGAAGATATTGTTGAAAATGGCCAGAGCAAGGATAGGGTTGACTCTCCTGGTCAAAACAATTGTATTTGAGAACAAAATATTTTGTATATACACGAAGTCAAATCTCTCGTGATGATTCTCTCTTCATTTTGCTTGGGCTAGATTTCTAAGGCAACTGACAGAAACTATGGGTGGTTCTACTTCCTAGACTGCTTTGAAAACAACAGTCTAGGAATCACATTTTTCATACTACTGATGCAAACTGGAATCAAATCTTTGACGAAGATACGTAGGGAATGTCCGGATTATAAGATTAAAAGTTCTCCATAGATGACCCATTTATTAAATTTGAAAACTTGGCTGTTCTAACGATATTTCAGCTCAAACTGGAAATTGGATGATTAATAGATTAGAAGAGTTGTGTTCCAGATGAACCCAAATAAGCATCCTTATCGTTATAATGCAAAGTTCTCAGTATTCTGGCTTGCGATTAATGAGTTGTGATTAAAAGTATTAAGCATCTTTTTCTGTAATTTGGAAAGCTTCTTAAGGACTCATTACTTGGGTTCCTAGTAGCGCAAATTCTCTCAGATTTTATGTAGCCGGCTCCTGTTTATTATATAAATTATGACTTTCTTCTTGTTAATATATGCAGCTAGTTATAGGCAATCTGACTTCACAAAATCAAATTGTCAACTTGAACAGTAAGTGTCTATCAGATTGCTCTCTCCTTAATCCTTACCCATTATCAATCTGCTTTTCCCTTACCCATAAGCTGTATTTTTAAGAATAAACAAGCCAGACAATGCTTAGCATTAGAATCAAGCTCGACCCACTAAAAAGCTTCTTTCTTAAAGTGCCAACAGAGTATTCATCGGATTTGTTTGCATCCGACAGATTTGTTTGTGTCCAACATGAGATCTCCTAAAAGGTGGACCTCCTCGCTAACGGAATGCATTTCATATCTAACTAATTCAGCTTTTGTGAATGGAGGTTCCCATTAAGCTGCACTAGATGCAACATGAGTATCGACAAGGAAATCATTTATCCCATCTTAATTTACCACTGTAATGAAGAAGATAACTACTCAATCCTGGGGAGGTGCTGATTACTTTGCTACACAAATATTTCTGCTAAAGGTATGCTTTATTTTCCTAAGGTGATCTTAGCAACCTAAAGGACTTGGATATTCCTTTTAGTTTTGAAACTTCTAAAACCATTTTCTTCAGTTATTCATAAATCCTTATGACATGAATATGGGTTTTCACTTCCATCATTTTTCACTTTTACCAATTTTTTTTATCTTAAAAATGGTTCAAAAGTGAAGGTCATTAGCAAGACCCAAAATTTGTTCTCTCTCCTCCTTTCCCTGATATGCTGACCTCTATAATGAGAGCTGAGTTAGAATGGTATCCAACAATATCAAACAGACTGCAAACAAGCAGGGTGTCAACAACATCATTATCAATAAGTTTTCTTGGTGCAAATTTAATTGTATTCTGAAGAAATTTAGGTACTTCAGCCTGCCATTGTCTTTGGAACATTTAAACCACAGGACTCATCCATTCTCCACTACCACCACCATTTAGAATAGTGAATTAGTTAAATCTATTCCTGCTATGATCATGTCCTACTAGTTATCTTTCGCCTTCCCCCTTTTCTCTAGCTTAATAAATTGGAAACTTTTTACTGCCAAGTCCCTTTGAGAACTAAAGGGAACTATGCACACATAAGTTAGCTAGCAGCCACACCCCACACACATTCTCTACCATGTTTATGAATGCATAATGTAACATCCCTTTCTATCCAAATCAAATTGGATAAAATAAAATAAGTACAGAAAATTAAAATAAAGTAACGTATAATAAGAAATCTAAATCTTGTGTACTAGATTCAAATGACTGGTATAGTACTAATCATTATTTTACCTAATCGGTAATATCAACGTAAAAGAAAAAGAAATTGATGGTCAAATTTTCATTCATCTCGCCAAGCTATTCAGTAAAAAAAGGAAAAATAAAAACTGCATATTGTGCTATTTCTAAGCCCTCAGTGCTGCTGGCTTTTGGCTACAGGATACATGAATAGAAGAGAGCTGAAAAGATGAGAAAGAGTAAAAGGTAGAGGACACAAAGAAGGGGAACAATGAGGAGAGGCACAGATGATTAAGCATAGAAACTTCTATTCTGAAATCGTGCCATGTCAAACACACATCAAACACAACACATTCTGTTGTTTCACAGCTATCTCATATGTAATATCTTGGAAATTTCAAATTTGTTAACAGTATTGTCTCCAGTCATTTCCATCTCTATGGGTCCATGTATGGGAACAATTTTGTGGGTAATAATTATTTGCATGCTTCCCACATCAATCACATTTTTCTCACTTTGGGACAAAGCTTTCATAGAAGCCTAAAAATACCCCCTATGCACTGTACCAAAAGTATTAAAATGAAGTATAGCTATGCCAAAGTGCAAACGTGAAAATTCTGGTGCAGCAAATAATCCATGTTCACATTGGCATAGGTTTTGGTGGACATATTAAAAAATTCTAAGTGTTCGAAAGATATTTTAGAAATTCTAGAAAATGGAGTGTGCGTGCACAGGCAAACACCAAAAAAGAAGATTCTAATAACTCCACCTAAAGTCTGGAAATGGATTAGTGCTATGCCAAAAATTGCAGGAACCACAGGAAAAGAGAAGGAAAAAGAATTTGTACTTATTGATGAAAGAAGAGTACGTATCTATAGATTTACAAAGTGTTGTGAAAAGAATATTTAAGCAAATGATAACATAGGAATTAACTTCTTATCAATTTCTCAGTAAAAGAATAAGTAAAGACATTCAGAAACATCTAAAAGCCTAGGAGAAATTCCAAACTGCCAGAGGTATAGGGGTCCCTACCACTAAGTGACCATAAACACTTGAGTAAATGAAATATCTCTAAGTCTCCTCCGATTAGGTGCATTTTGTTTAGAATGTGCACTATATATAGCTTAAATGTTTTAACCAAGTTAGCAAATTTCATCTTACATTTCCGCCGGGGGGGGGGGGGGGGGGGGGGGGATATGTAGAGCAACTTTTTTGGCAAACCATGTGAACTAAGTTACCACCACCTCCAATTGTACTAGTTTTGTCATGGATGCATAGAGCAAGAAGAAACTGCTTTACATAAGAGAAATATCCACAATCCAAAGTCCACAGGTTTTCAACCTGATTAAATATTTCATCCTAACTTGATGCTTGCCATCCTGACATGCCATCCTGACATGCAGGTCAAAGGTGCACTCTTCTTACCAATAAGAATAATTTTATGAGGGCTAGCCCTTGTCAGGTGTTGTTGGGTCTACCATTTCCACAAATCAAGTTTCTATTCGACATACTCTTACAAATTTCATGCATGCCTAGTGTGTTGGCTAGGTAACCCTACTCAGATGGATTGGCATAGAGAACCATGTAGGAAATTGCCAAATTTGATAAAGACAGACATGCTTCCATGAAACTAACATCCTAATGATGCTGCAAGGTTCAAATCGAGGACCAAGTAAATTCTCTAAGGGGAGTCCCAATGGGCAGAGTAAATCCACTTGACCACAAAAGCTGACGAATTTTTTTTAAAAAAAACATATAATTCACTGTGCACGATAACTAAAAGAACCAAAAAGCTGAGTGCACATACCTCAATAGCAACAAGATAATAACGAATAGCAAGATCAATATTGCCTTTCTCCTACAGCAAAACACATGCACAATTTCAGTGTCATAGCACATAACATGTTAACAAAAAAGAGGAGGGAAAAGAAAGCAGTAAAGCCTGAATGGAGGCACATGGAGCATGGTTTAAAATCTAGGTATCGGTATCGGTATCGTTATCGGTATCGGGCAATGGTGTTAGTATCAACATGGGCCTTAATATTGGCAATCGCAGCAATATCAGCACTGTTGGATATTAAAAGGTTAGTCTCATATCGGATACCTCAAAATCCTAAATGATATTGTTGATATATACCAAAACCGGCCGATAATTGAAACCATGATCTGGAATATAATCCTCTACCATCATAGCTATCAGACAATTACTTATTGTAGTAAAAGCCTTTCGCAGTTTATAGATAGGTTCAACTACCTTCCATGCATTTGCCATGTTGCCATAGCACTCAGCAAAATGTGGATCTATGGCAAGAGCTTCCTCGTTCCTTGCAATGCACATGTCAAAATCATGAAGCTGAAATCAAGGAACATATCAGCAACATTGATGAAAAAGAAGAGCATACAAAACAGCACAAAATGATAGAAACAAAGCCTGAACCTGGTAATAGATTGCCCGAGAAGTAGAAGATTGTCAGTACGTTGTGGGTTCTTCTCATAAACTGCATTACAATGCTCCAATGCCTGCTTATAGTTCCCCGCTTTGTAGTTTGATGAGCAAGGACCAGGTGCACTTCATCATCAACTACAGCAACAAAAAATCAACGCTCGTCAGTGCAGAACATTTAAGAAATCTCCACTTGATCCATAACCAATAGTGAACAGCACCGAGAAAACAAGAAAACAAATTCAAACAATCTAATCAGTGAAGCAGTTCTGTTTCAAACTCCACTCGCCAGTTCACCAAAAAGAAAGCAGCAATCATAGTTAAAATCAGATCTAAAGTAATATCTCGCAGTGGAGAAGGAACATATATCATCAAGGTCTATTGACAAGCAGAAAATTAGTAGTGGTCATCATTTATCCATAAACAGCAATCTACAGAGTTCTGATATCCATAACTGAAATCATCAACATGACAATTCATCAAAATAAGATTCTTTATATCAAAATGAATCTTCTCAGCTATGTAGCATGGGGACGGCCACGGTGATACGGAGACGGACACGCCGACAGGCAGAAAATTCTAACCAATATACAGGACAAGCACGTCCGACAAAAGACAGGCTTCACGGTAGCTACATAGCTAAAATCGTTTCAGATTACACCATCTATTCTTTAGATAACCACCTACCCACCTACGAGGAATCAGCAATCAAAAAGTGAATGGAAATTTCAATTAATAACTCAAACATGAACATATCAACCCTCATCAAACAAACATTTAAAGCTCTAGTTAGTGAGTAGCCAAACAAGAGGATCATTTTAGCCAACTTCAATCACCAAATTTCAACAGAAGAAAATCGAAACATGGCATCATCACCCCCAGCCATCAACACTCCAGCTCCACAAGATCTACTCTAAAAGAAACGGAACCAAATTCGCAAAAGATCTGGTCTTTAAACAAGACCTTACTAACAAAATTGAGACAAAACAAATTTAAAACACGCGAGAACAGACCTTCGATTGATTTCACCATCTGCATCGAGGGGTTACATCGACCGACACATCGGCGGACTGAAGACTGAACGCAGGCAACTCATCGAATTCGCCGGCGATCCTAAGCATTCCACAGGAAAACCCTACTCCGGCGCTGCCGGGGACCGATCCGAACGCCTGCGGCAGCTGCGGCGGCGCCGCCTGGTGCTGCTGCTGCTGCCGCCGGGCATCGCTCTGCAGCGAGAGCATCATCGCGGCCTCCGATCAAAACCCTAGAGATCGAAAGAGCGGAGGAGAGAGGATTTCGATGGAAGAAGGCTATGAACTGGAGGTTTCGTTTCGAAGCCGGTGAATAGAATTTGGTATTTTCCCAACTGGTGTGAAGAATTTATTTTTTTCCCCCAAATTCGGTCTCGATTCTTCCACCTTTGCTAAAAACTAAATTAAATTTCTGAGTTAAGAACGCGGGCCCCACTGATGTGGGTACGTGTTGTAAGTGAGCGGGTATGAAAGTGGGGTCGTCCGGATGGTGAGTGGAGTGGGCGTGGGAAATGAAAAGGAGGTGACCGAAAGGGGTAAACGTTACATTGATTCGGAGCGCTCTGGGCCGTCGATTGCGGGGCGCTAGATAAAATCGCGTCAGAGAGCGGAGGGGCACGTGTCCACACACGGAGGAGACGAGGACGCGGTTGGTGGCGTTGATGAGGGATTGGGTGTCAAAAAGGAAACAGCTAACGGCGTTTCCAACCAATCAGAGGATGCCGTTTAAAGATACGCCGCAGATCAAGGAGGAGATGCCACGCGTCATCGCACTCCGCTTAAGACTTCTAAATCAAGGAATTGGGATCCGTCACACACATACAATAAGAGGATCAATCTCGCGTTAACACGTGGATTGTTTCTCTTATAATATGTTATGTGTGTTGAACTCACACACATTTATAAGAGATTATAAGAATTTTAATCCACGTGTCAACGCGGGATTAACACTCTTATTGTAATATTATAAGAGTTTCAATCCACGCGTCAATGCGGGATTGACTCTTATTGTATGTGTGTGTAGCTCACACATATGAACCGAACCCTGTGAAATTGTTACTTACTGCATTGAAAGAAGAGATTTACGAGAGAGGTTAAGAATTAACCTTTTTTTTTATAAATGTTTGGACGGTGAAGGATGATTAGGAGTTGTGAGTGGCAAGTAGAAAGTTATTTGAAGAATTAGAAAAAGTTAAATATGAAGATTTTGAATTTTGAGTTGTTGAGAATTTTACCTCTCAACAAATATTATTGTGTAGAGGAGAGATACACTGCATTTCATGCGAGCAGGGGTATTTTTCATTCAAGAGGAGCATGTTTGATTTGTTGAAAGTAGGAGGAAAATATAAAGTGAGAAATGGAGAAGAAAGATGAGTAAAATATAGGAAATTGAGATTTGTGCATTTCTTTTTCGGTGTTTGGTTGTAATGTAGAAATATAAGTGGAAAAAGTATATTGTGTTTTTCAGTATTTAGCTAGTAACGTGAAAGTGAAAGTGAAAAAAATGAGCAAAAAGTTGATCGCAAAATAATATTTAAATCAATACTAATTATGAGGGTTTTGTTGAACTGTAATTACATTGCAAGTGGGATTTATATGACCCCAAAATAGCACCCTGAAAAAATAGTTGTGTAAAAGGAGGTATAAAAGAAAAAGGGAAAATGAAAAAAAAAATCCCATTTCTCATTTTCGGTTCCAAACAAACATCAGAAGTGAGAAATGAGTTTTCCACTTCACTTCCGCGCCAAAACAAACAGCCTATGCAACCCCTTTCATTTTGATATTGAGTTAACTCTTGATAATTCCAACCCAATGTTGGAATTGGCAATTCCTAAAAAATTCTATGAATCTCAGGACAAGGAAGTTGAAAAAGATTTCTGCTTATAATTTTGTGAACTCAATAATTATATCCACGCGTTTTTGTGTTCAATCTTCACATACGATATGTGGCCATAAATTTCTATGAATTTCAAGATGAAGAAATTGATAAAGAATTATGCTTATAACATCTATGAAGTATACCATCATGTCATCATGTTTATGTTCCAAACTTTACATATGATATGTAAAATGTGATTCGTTTTCATCCTGGCCAATTGTTGATGCATCAATGTCGTTGTTTTCAGCATTGATAAGTGCAGTTATTTTCAGCTGTTGTTCAGTTAAACAAATGATGGGGGCACAAAATAATGTATTGATGCATCAATGCTTGTTTAGCTAGCTAATACAGTATTAATGTTTTATGAAAGAGATGGCATAATCGTTTTGGTTTGTGTGTTTCTAATTAACCGAGTCCTTTGCATACTACTGGAAATGAATATAGAGATGATCCTACTGTCTTTGCATGGAATTGATGTGGGCCTCAGTGCACATCAGATCAATACGGGGACACACTTCTGGAAAGTTTTCACTTTGGGTCTGTTTGGTTGTCGTAACTGACCGTAATTCGTAGTTGTAATTGGTAAAGTCTTTTACAATTGTAAATGAGTTAAATTTTACGGTGTTTGGTTTGTAATATAAAATTGTAAAGTGGGAAAGTGTATTATACTTTACGGTGTTTGGTTATCATAATGTATAAGTCGTAAGTGAAAAAGTTGACCACAAAATTAACTATTTGGTGATTTTAAAAGTTTTAATACTGCAAATAAACATTAAAAAAGTTAAATATTAAAAAATTTTAATATTAATATAAAAAAATATTACAAATTTGTAAGACCACAAAATTAACTGTAACTGGGCTGTAAGTGAGTGGTAACTGGGTTGCAAGTGAGTGTTAGTTGAGTTACGTAAGTCTTTACGAATTACGGTCCAAACAAACGTCGTAGTTGTAACTGGGTAGTAAGTCATTTACGAATTACGGAGTTTTACGCGAAACAAACGGCCCCATTTGTTTTCTCATTAACTGTGAGTAGGTACATGAAAGCTATTATGTATTTTGTGCTCCGCCTGGTATGAAATCCTGACTCCGCCGCTGCTTCTAGCTCCTCCTGTCAAACACTGTCTATTGGTTTCAAATTTATAATTGAGTTATCTTTCATTTAGATCTTGTTTGTCTAGAGGCGTAAGAGTGTAAGGGGGTGTGAGTTTTTAAAATACGAGCTCAGAGTAGATTTAAGAAATAATTGCTTATAATTACTGGAAGGCGAGTGAGGAGTTATAGGTGGCTTTGAGTTAGGGCCTTAGGCCTTATTGGTTAGTGGAGTTGGAAAAGTATGAGTTAATAGATTTATATAGAGAATAGTTAGGAAGAGTTGGTGTAGGAGTTGATTAACTCTTACACCAATTTAGAGTTGGCGTAGGAGGTAAACACTTGCGCCCCCTCCCTGCTCCCCCCACCATTAAAAAAAAAAATGGGGGCAAAGTCCATATTTTTTTAAAAAATTCAATTTTACCCTTGAAATGATATGACATAATTACACTATCTATCCTTCTTGGTAGCAGACTCTTGTCGTGAAAATTGATGTTTGCAACAAGCTCATCGCGAATACTGATGTATTGTGTCAGCCATTTTCACTATCTCCATCTTCTCCTTATCCTTTCTCCATCGGACAAAGAAGAAGAACGACATCGACCCACAAGAGCAAAGAATTTAGAAAGCAAGGACTCCTCAGAAGAGAAGGCAAGCAATTCACTCAAGATTTCACCCTATTTACAGACGGAGGAGGTGTCGAACCATCTTTAATTCAAATCTCTAATCCCCCAAAAAGTCAGCCCGCATTCCAAGATTTTTGGTAAGCTAAATCGACAGGAAATCAACTGCCTCTGTCACACGATCTAGGTCATTATGGCGCTAGGTGCCAGATTCAAAAAGATGTCAATTACTGATATCATGCCAATCTAATAAATCAACGGGTCAGCTATTATCTAACCCTGCGATCTCCTGGCAAAATTCAAAAGATCTACATTAATGAACAAGATTTTCTTTTTCCAATTAGTACCAAGTCAAGAACAACACGCTGAGGAATTTTTGACCAACTCCGCTCTTCTACTCCTCTTATGCAGACCTCGAGAAGCAGAAGAGCGGGGGCATCTGTAGAGATCAAAATTTGACCCACATAAGACTATGACATGTGTCCAAGCAATTAAAGGCCTCTGAAACAACTCTAGAAACCATTCCTTGCTCCAGGGATACTTCCACTCTGGCAGCTCCTATATTCACAACAGTCCCAGAGGCCACCCCTCCCCAGAGACTCCTCCATGCAAGATAAGCCTGACATCTCCACCCTAAGTTATGCAATCTGACTTCTCCCCATGTTCATAACAAGGAACACCCTCCAACATGGGCAGTTATGGACCGAGACGAGATTTTTTGCATACAGTTCCAACAATCAAACGCCAACAATCACAATCGTTATAACAAATCCGCATATGAAAATTGTGGCGGTTACGCAAATCTCGTCAGCGCCCTTTCCGCCTCTAGGCCAATAATTTAGTACAATAGACCTCCATCCTGGGGGGGATCCTTTTCTTCCTTCAAAACCTAACTCAAGAAGAGACCAATACATCTGTAATTACTGAAAGGCGATTTATAGTGAATTTCCCTCCTTCCTTCCCCATGGTTTTTCCGACTTGAGTTTTCACGTAAAAATATTGTCTTTGTCTATTGTTTGTGTTGTGTTATTATTTCGCACTTAAACGCTACCTCTATACTTTTGCTCGTGGTGTTGATTGACCATCTGATCACTTGCAGCAAAAAATCTCCACCACAGAATCCTTGATTAGTTTGGCTTTCATGTATGTTATTTATGTGAACTTGATTTATATGCACAAGACATAAAATGGCATAATTTCGCCGGCCTAAATCACATGCTTATCTCGCTTTAGTGGGAAGAATGCGTGACAATGAGACACTTGGTTAATCCTCCATTGGACACAGATAAGCCACCAAACAAGTCAACATGTGTAGGGAGAGAGGAGATAAAAGCTTGATGGAAGAGTTTTTAAACTCATTGACAGAAATAGTACAGAGATTGAAATCCAAAAGGAGCGAGAAGGCAGTCCAAATGCAGGCCAGAACAGTGACTAGCCGATTGCCCGATCGACCGACGCGCACAACGTGCACAGAAGCAGCTCGGTCGATCAGCCTGGTCAACTGTGAAAAGGAGAGCGGTCGACCAACTAGGATGGCCAACTTTCTGTTGGACTTGATTTACCGACCGGTCGACCGAAAGAAAGGGTGGTTGATCGTCGGTCGGCCGATAGGCGAATTTGCTTCTCCTGTTGGGATTCAGACTTCTTTTCTAAAAGGGAGTCAAATCCAATTATGATTTCCTAAAATCCTGGGACTTTTTAGTTATAAATAAAGGGGTAGAGCCTTTATAAATTGTATCTCTCGAAATACTTGTACTTGATCATTGAATCAATAAGACCTCTCTCCCTTACCCCGAGGACGTAGGCAAATTGTCGAACCTCATTAAATATTGTGTTTATTTTCTCTCTTGTTTATTTGTTCTTGTCTTTTGGGTACTTCTCTGGTGCATCTCTCTCTACTGATTGGGGTTCCTCAGTGGTTGTTGCCAAGGTTAGCGCGCGTAACAAGTGAGATCAGTGCATCCCAGGTTTGTCGTGGGATCGTGTGGCGATTCCAAGAGCATTGGTGGCTGTTTGGCAGAGATCGTGTGTCGATCTCGAAGTAGCGTGAGACTGTTTGTGAAATTATGTGTCGATCTCAAAATAACTTTTAGATTGCTCAAGGAATCAAATTTGGTGGATTAGATCATTTCGGAAACTCTCCTAGTGTTTCACTCTGAAGTAAAGATCCTATATTATCTAGTTTTTGATCTAACTTCATTGTTTTACGCATTTTTGAGGAATTTATTCAGAAGATTACTAACATGCTAACTTACTAATCTGAAAAAAAAATTCCTTTCTTCAAAAACTTTTTGAAAAGAAAAATAATACTTTGACTTTTTTTTTAAGAAATTAAGTTAATTTTAAGGAATAAGAGGATCATAATTAGGATTTTTTATACTTTAAGATCGAAATTTTGATCAAGCCAAACCTGCACAGAAAAATACAAAATTTTAGAATAGTGCTAGGTCCTTAATTCTACCATGTAGCTTAGGGTTAGGTCGTGATCCACAGAGAGGGACAACGATGAAAGCTTTATAGTAAGTTTTTTAATTAACTAAAACAGATTTAAGAGTTCTCTTCTCAGTTTTAAAAAAATAAAAATAGTTAAGAAGGAGATGTAGAAGAAGAGATGGTGATATTGTTGTTATTTTATTCATAAAAGAAAAGAAAACAAAGAGATAAAGAAAAAGTGTTGGTACAAAAATTAGAAATAAAAAGAGATAAAAGAAGAGTATTTAAGAGTGGTTTGTTAATTCAAAAGAAAAGAAAAACAAGTTCAAAGAAAATGAATTAAAAAGAAAGTGTTGATTGAAAATTATTAAATTAAACTAAAAAGAAAAATAGAAAAGAGATAAAGGAAGAAGATTTACCTATATTGTAGATTAACATGCCATGATTAGAGGTGAAGTAATATAAATAAAGCAGTAGAAAAAAATACATGAAAGCAGTGTTTGGCCAGATTTACGATGAAGAAAAGTGGGAAACCTTCATTGATTGTCACCCTTCAACATAAGCTTCTTGAAGAAAAGATTGCATGGTGTCACTCTACAATAACTCTTCTTCTCTTTTGATTCTATAACTCTCTAACCTAAAAATAAAATAAAAAATAAAAATAAAAATTACATTGAAGAAAAAAAGAAAAAACTAAAGTAAACTAACCTAAATCTCTCTCTAGAGTGGTGCCCTTTCTGCCTTTGAGGTATGAGGGTATTATAGGAGAAAATCAGAGAGATTAGGAGCCTATGAAGATAGGGAGAGCTGGCTATTTTAAATTGAATCCTCCCCTTATCTCCAAACTTGATATGATTTATCCAGAACTTTATGTAGAAATTCAATTCTCGTGTTGATTGCTGAATATAACTTATCCAATGACAGAATTGAAAAGAGTGATCAACATAAGATTTGTAGCCCTTTAAATCTTCTTTTTGGATCATCTTGAATCATCAGATTTGAGAGTTGGCAGCGAAAGTTATGATTAAATACTAAAGAGTGTCTAGTCTGAATCCGTGTCTAAATTAATTTAAAACTCCGAATTTACTTGAATTTTCCTCCTATCTCCAAATATGATTGATTCATCTCATCTGTTGATCTTCTCTCTATCTATTTATTCTTAGTGAAACCGATAGGGTCTTCAAATAATCCATTTTTTCTTAAAATTAGATGATATTATATTATCTGATATATCCAGTTTTCAGATAAGATAGTTTTTAGAACCTGTGAATTTGAATCGATCCCCTTTCTTTTAAACTTTTGGATTTAATTGAATAAGTTTCATGCTTATCTTCTCCTTATCATACCCTGTATGAATTAGGACATTAATACAAGTTATTTGCAATATTATTACAGAATATATGTAGAAATATAATAATATTTATAACATATGTGTCCAAACACACCCCCACACTTATCTTTTGCTCGTCCTCGAGCAAAACAAAGAGAAAAGAAAAATTAAACTGACCTAACCTAACTCACTTTCGTTAGAATTACGGTTGCACTTAGCGCGTGCAACAAACTGTTAAGCCTCTAAGTCACCTCTAGAGGACGAGTTTTGTCTCGTGAGGCTTTTCAGCAGATTACACCCACAAAGTCCATGAAGAAAAAGAAATGAATTGTTAGCATTTTCTTGAAAACACATTTTGAAAGGAAAAAAATATTTGAAGTATTAATGTAAAAAATTCAAGTAATCTGTAAGTCATAGATTATCAAAATTTAGTCATTCCTAAACTTAGTCTTTATTCAAAAACTTATTTTCAATCAATGTAAGGATTAAAATTGTATTTCTCATCTAGTCTATTATTTTATCCTAAGTCATATGAACCTCGTGACCTTGAAAATTGGCTCCGGATTCTTCAATTAATTCTTATGCCTTATTATATATAATTTTATTCTTTTTTTTACATTTATGGTGGTAATATCCCTTAGTTTTATTAAGCTTTCTAATTCGTCCATGTAATGAGCCTTAGTCGGTGACTCAAAATCGGACTGTTTTTAGGGCACTGGTGAGAATACACCCTAAGGACTTAGAACTCGAGCAAATAAGGACACAAAACTAAGGATTTTTATTTATATGAACCACTTTTAGACGTGAATAATTATGCTTCATGAGACACAAATACCCAGCTTAATCAGAGGATTTATATAATATTTTTTTTGTTTTTTATAAGCCATAAGAATCTTTGTTTTAAAACCTTAAATGTGTATATAAAGTGTGTATATTTCATCAAGGTAAAAATCAAGACTAAATTACTTTTTCAATCTTTCTTCCTTACCTCATGTAACACCCCATCCTCAGAATACGTACACAGCTATGTGTCCCGATTTTGGAGCGTATTTTTTTATTATTTTATTTTCTGTTATTTAATTCTTACTCATATAGCAGTACTGCATGATTTGACCTTTTGGTATTTAGGTTTGACCGATTTTTTAGTTTCAAATATTATTTTTTAATATTCTAGATTTTTCATGATTTTCTGAAATTTTTCGGAATTAAATTGTAAATCTTCAAAACCGGTGTCGACCAGTGTCGCTGACTGACTTTCAGATTTTTAATTTATAAACGAAATTGAAATTCTAGAAACGGCCTTCACATTATTTCTTAAAATCATATTTTCTATCTAAATGAATTTTTGGAGAATTTTAGAATTTATCAAAAATCCGGCCTACCCGGTGTAGACACCGTCCACAGTGGATTCCAGGATTTTTGTTTAAAAAAATGGAATTGAATTTTTAAAAATCGATTTCACTAAAAATCTTAAAATAATATTTATTATTTTTGAGAATTTTTAGGAAACTTTTCGAGATACTTTATTTTTTGGGCTTTTCCTGAGTTTCCGGTGTTTTCCCAGATACCGGAATTCTATTCGGATATTTACCTTTTCTCTCTCCTTACCTGACATGAGACCCACCAAATCTGGGTTCAACATTTAATGCGGAGACTCTCTCCATCCGCATTTAATGTTTTGTTCTTCAAAGAAATCAACTCAGATCAAGACACCCATGCTTTTTTGTCCTTTCTATCAACGCAACTTTCGCATTTTTCTTGGACGCAAGTTTCATCACTGCGTCTAGACTACTGCTAGACGCAGACTTTCATTGTATGGAACGCAGCCCATTTGTTGGATGAAACGCATGTTTCATAAAGTGGAATGGCAAACTTGTAAATATATCAACTCCTTTATATATATATACACTCCCATCTTCTCTCTCTTTCATTATTTTTTTCCTTCCTCCTTTTTCAGCCAACAGCAAGCAACGAAAACAGCAACCAAGCCCTTCCCTTGGCCGGCCACCTCCCTCCATTCTCCATCTCCTCCACCACCAACTTCTTCCACCATTTCCTCCACCATTCTCCCCTCCATCTACTCCACCATTCCAACAACAATAACAACCAAACACCACCTTCATCACCATCTTCTTCCTCCATTGCCAACCAAAAACAACACATCTTCTCCACCAACTTCACCACCATTTCCACCACCACCTACACCACCTTAACCACCACCAACCATACCATCTTCTTCTCCTCATCATTCTCTTTCCAACGAGGTCTAGCTTCGTTCTCCGAAACACCATTTTCAAATCTTCATTTCTTTCATTTGAACTACACATGTACCATCAACCACCTTCTCTTTTGGGGCCTTGGCCACCCATCTCGGCCAACTCCGGCCGCCGCCGCGAGGTCCAGCCGACCAACCTCCCCTTTTCCTTCTTTTCTTTTCTTCCATCTCTTTTCTTTCATTCCTTCTTTCTTTTCTTTCTTTCTTTCCTTCTTTCCTTTCACCCTTTTTATTTTCTTTCTTCTCTTCTCTGATTTTCACCTTATCCTTGCGTCTCCCTTTTTTCCTTGATTCCTACGTCTCCCCTCTCACTCATTCCTACGTCTCTCTCATTTCTCTGTCTCTCCCTTTCTCTCCTGTTTTAATACTAGACGCGGAACTTACTCCCGCGTCCAAACACCTCTTTGACGCGATCTTCGCGTTCATATATTAACGCGACGCGGAGCACGTACTCACGTCTGCGTTCTTCCTGTATTACAAAAACCGGGTCTCAGACCCGCGTTTATGACATCAACGCGGCTCAACCCCCGCGTCTGCGACCCCTGCGTCTTCATTCTCACTTTTTCTGATTCATCCTTCTCCTCCTCTTTTTTTTATATATAACATTAGTTATCTAGACTCCAGAACTTAGGATTTTCCCGGTGTTTCTTGAAGTTTTAGGTGAGTGATCTCGCTTTCCTTCAGATTTTCCTGCTTCGTCATGTTGACTAATATTATATTATTTTCCTAACACACTTGCATATATCATGCTACTACTTGATACTTGCCCCATTATAACATATTGATACCTGGCTTTAGATTGTCACATTACGGGAATACTATACTTATTATCCGCTATTACATACAGTGACTTGAACCTTATACTTGTTATCCTGTATTATATATATATACAGTGACCTGAATCTGCAGTACTCATGTACTCCTGAATTCCTGATCATGTCTTGCACCTGCTATTCCCGTAAATTGATAATTACCCAATAAATCATAAAAAGGAACAACTTACATCGGGTCGGGGGAAACTGGCGGCTATCAATACGTGTTCGTGTTTACAGTGGCACTAGGTATGTTGTGCAACTAAAACTTCCGGTCTGACCTGTGGGCCTCCAGGCGACCGAGGGGAGTGTTGGCTCCCTCATTCCTGGTACCATCTTGATAAGGGCATTCTATAAGACCCTCCTGTAGGCCTTGCGGCTGGTTCCATACACCAACAATGGAACGTCTTGGACCGTGGTCCCGGGCATGTACGGGACCCACTGTAAATGTAACGCCCCGATCCCGCAGGTACGGGGACGTTATGGCGACGTACATACGCGAGGTGTGAAAACAACCTCACGCGTACGTTAAGCCTCAGTACAGGGGAATCACCTCCATAGACATAATGGTTCCAGCAGGAAAGAAGTATAAGAATACCTGCAGAAAGGGGTTCGTGGTCATAACAGATATAAAAACAGGGATAAATGAGATAACAGAAATAATTTCCAAGATACCTATAAAGAGTCTCGATGAGGAATCTCCTATGTGACTCCAAGGCACTATCTGATAATACGGTAGCTCGGATCTCCAACCTGGGCACGCAAACCCAGGGTCGTCAGAAAGCGACCTAGTGAGTGGTAAAATGAAGGAGGAGGTAGTAATATATACAATAGTAGTACAAGCACGATACATATATATAATACATGATGTGGGACTAGTGATACCTTATGCTAAGGATATAATAAGCAGTAGAAATAGATAAACATGTCATCTTTTATTCTCATCACTACCTTGCCGGTTATCATCGGGTCAGGTCTATAGTTGTATCCAGTTTATAAAATGATGTTGTCTAGTGGTGACATGATATAAGTGAACATGCAGGTGGGCATATACAATATGAACAGGCAGGTGGGCATATGTAATATGAACATGCAGGTGAGCATATGCAATATAACCATCATACGGTGTCGTGCATATAAAGTCATGATGTCTGTAAGGAATACAGGAAACAGACCATATGCAATGCATAGTATCCATGTACATGAATCGCATAGTACCACATGGAATGTAACGAATATCAGAAACTGTAACATGATATACAGGTGACATGATAGCGAATAACATAGCAGCAATAGTAACAATTACGAAGGGACAATAATATACATGAGTAGAGCATGTCATGTGATTTATACAATAATAACAATCAGTATCACCTGGTATTTAGTCAATCTCTTCCAGTGTCCCATACTACTGGCAGTTCATACTGGAGCCCGCACTCCAGTCGAACCCATCCGGATATGGCCTACGGGTACCATTATCCAAACGAGAGAGTAACCAAATAACAAGTGTTCCCGACGTCACTATTGTGTATACTGTTTTATTATGTTAATTGGAAACCCATGGTCGAGGAGTTCTTATCGGGTAAGTGTATCCCGTGCATATCCGGGATCACGGCCTTTATCAAACCCCTGGCTGCTAAGACCAGAGCCCTCCGCTAAGAGGGGAACAATAATCAAGTAACAAGAGCTCATGAAGCAATTGGTAGGTAGCACTACCATCCCCTGCAGTGGGAGAACAATATGGATCCAGTACATCACCCGATAAGATCTAATCAACCGTCGAGTCTCCCCCATACCCCAGTTAAATTATGATCTGATATGTCAAGTATACAATGAATAAGTACAGTACATGATACGGGTAACATGATAACTGGACTTGAACTCTGTTGATAGCATAGAACAATATAACGGGAAATGGGAATAATATAACGGGAACAATATAACGGGAAACGGGAACAATAGATGTGGGATTCCCACATATTGCATATCAACAGCTCTCATGTCCAGTAACGGGAATATCCATATCAATAACCGGAAACAATCATATAACATGAATACAGTAACATGGAACAATAATATGTGTAATATGCACGGTGATCCATATGACAAGAAGATAGAAATAACACATGTATGTACACTTGTGCGGTGAGCATATGTAGCAGTGCTGTCTGTGTAACGAGTATCCGTGAAGTGGTGCATGTATATATCGGTGGGACATGAATACGAAATAAGAGAGTGTGACGTGTCATAGTATCCGAGCAACATGTACATGCAATAACAGTGGTCAGTGTCCAATATCATGTACGGTGAACTACAGTATCCATGTAATGATGATAACACTAATGAAAAAGGCGGTACTTATCCGGTTACTAGTGGAACATAGATGTGTAGCTATCATCCGCGTAATAGTAACTCCCTAACATGCAATAGCAGTATTGGTGTATCCGTATATCAGTGAATGACAATATATCGTGTAATGCGTGATAACGATATCTGGTTGTACCGAATATATATAGTATCCAATGCTTAGCATGTTCGGGTAATAATTACGGGTACCTATAGTCATGGTGTCTAGTGTGAGGCGGGTACCGGTGATCATATCTAATCGAGTATCAGCTATCCCTAATTGTAATGTAGGTCACCATCTTATGATATTGATTATGTTTAACGAATTGTTATACTAGTCTTTCACTAAGTACCATTTATTAACCAGTATTTACAGTTGTTACAGAGATTAACTGGTCAACACGACGAGTGTGATAAGGCAACCAATCAAGATTACTAAACATGATCAACTATAATTTATAAAATAAAAAACTCACTAACTAGCTAGGGAGGAGGTAGTTCTCTTTCCCACGATCGCAACGGATCCAGAATCGTCCAAATCGGAGTCCGTATGCTCCCGATATCGCCCGAATACTGAATCATAACAAAAAGGATTAAATATGTAAATAAAAATATTAAATGCAATTACGAAAATGTCACAGGGGGTTTTCTGCAAATTTACCTTTATTGGGTTTTTGATGCGGGTTTGGGCTCATAACGGGTCGGGTTTGGATCCAAATACCCAAACCCATTAAACTTAAGTTAACGGGGACTGGGTTAACGGGTTTTAAAACTTAACCCATTGGAAAAATTGGGTTAATGGGTTTGGGAAAACCCAAACCCACTCAAAAGAGAGACAACAGCAGCAGCAGCTTGCTGCTGCTGTGCTGTTGCGCTGGCCGGCCGGCCGACCTAGCTGACCGGCGGCGCTCGCGGCCTGCCGGCGGCTGTCCCGGCCGCCGGCTGCGGTTCAGCTCGGCTAAGAGGGGGATGAGGGGGAGAGAGAGAAAGAAAAGGAGAGAGAAAGATAGAGAGCGAGAGTTTAGCTACAGAAGAAGAAGGAGAAGAAAAAGAAAAGAAAAAGAAAGAGAAGAGGAGGGAAGAAGAAGAAGAGGAGGAGGAGTGGTGGCGCGGCCGGGGGTCGAGCCGGCGGTGGCGCCGGCCGGGGGCGCGGCGGCTGGAGGGGAAGCGCCGGTCTGCAGAGAGAGAGAGAGATGGAGAGAGAGGAGCTGTAAAGGGAGAGAGAGAGAGTTTTGAGAGAGATAGAGAGAGAAGAGAGAGAAGAGAGAGAGAGAGAGGAGAGAGAGTGAGAAAGAGATTGGGTGGTGAGAGAGAAGGGGAAAGATTTTTATAGAGAGAGAGAGAGAGAGAAGAGGCGGTGGAGAGGCGGTAGGGAACTCTCCAGCGAAATGGAGAAGAGGAAAGAAAAGAAAGGAAAAGAAAAAGAGTAAAATATTAATTTATTATTATTATATGGCCCAAAATTCGACCAGCTCCGAACGGTGCCCAAAAATTACAGAAAATAGAGAATATTATCCTTAGACGTAATATGAAAACGGTTTGAAGAAATTCAATCTGAGTTGCCAATTAAAAATCCTGGAAGCTGTCGCCGGTACTGGGCGACACCGATTTGGCCGGATTTTCGATAAATTCGGAAAAATCCCAAAAATACCCAAACGTAGCTCATGTGATTCTAAGACATACAATGAAAGCCGATTCTCAAAATATAACTCCATTTGTGAATTAAAAATCGGAAAGCAGATTATCGGTATCGGTCGACACCGACAACGGAGATTTTCTAAAATAATCCAGAAAATGTCCAGAAAATCCTGAAAAATCTAAAATATTAGGAAATGATATTTGAAACTAAAATCGGCTCAATTTGACTACCACAGAAGTCAAATCAATTTTGTACGCCGTATCGCATACCGATACGGTGATACGTACACCAGGGATCAGGGGGTTACAGTAAACATTGTTCGTTGATACCCCCGTTGGTTTCCAATAACAGCCTCGATTTACTCATATGTGAATGTATGTGTGCTGGGACGCTATTACAGATATCTAGACATATGGGTAGAACGAGTAATAAGTATAAATATTGAAAATGGCAGCGATAGATTTATTCAGGCCTTATCACTTCCATTTTATGCCTCCTTCTTGCTTACTGTACATGTACTCTCGACACAGTTCTTAATGCTTAATACTGTTTTGATCATATCAGCGCACACATACACCTATCTCTACACGACACTTTGCATTCACCTGTCTATTTGTTAGGGAGTTTCTGACTCCCCTGAACTTGCATGTTCAGGTTCTGAAGCTTGGATTGAAGCGGAGCCCTCCACTGAAGATCAAGCTTATTTCTCGGAGCAGGCTGACTTGTCCTAACTCCTTCTGTTCTTGAACCTTCCTGCAAGCTCGGGGATCTTCTTGTCAGCCCGTGAGCACCTTTTTGTTGTACAAATTGTAAATTTCGCTTTTGTACCTGGCTGTGATATAATATACATGTACCAATATATCACGCTCTGTGATAACTTTGTAATCCTTATGTTGGAATGTATATTACCACGTGCTTCCGTACTCTGATTCTTGTTTGTACTGATGCTTAGCGTATATAGTGAGGGTATTTCTGACCTGCGTATATACGTCGCAGTAGCGTCTCCGTACCCGCCGGATCGGGGCGTTACACCTCAAAATCAAACAAATAATTTTATTTTGACCAAGTATAAGAAATTCTAATTATGATCTTCTTATTCCTTAAAATTAACTTAATTTCTTACAAAAATAAGTCAAAGTATTAATTTCTTTTCAAAATGTTTTAAAGAAAGGAAATTATTATTATTATTTTTGATTAGTAAAGTTAGCATGTTAGTAAACCCTCCCTCATACCTAGCTCATGCATTGTCCTTAATGTATGAATGAAATGCAATAATATATGAAAAAGGAAAAAGGGAAGAAAAATTATCACCTTAAGGTGGTGGTTCTGGTGATGGTCTCATTGGGCCAAGCGTTTCTATCCAATCTAAATACTGTGAATTTTCATGGAACTCAACTTTTATTTTCTCTTTCTTATTAACATTTTTATACTCCCCAATATGAATAGGATCGTGCAAGATCCTAACATGAAATTTTTTCCGATTATATGACCAATCTTGAGACATCATCACGAAGTCATATTGATCTAAACCTTGATCTAACAGTGGAATATGGTTTTGTGGAATGGATAATTTGGGCTCAACAATGAAAGGAATAGGAACCGATACTGACTCGGGAATAAAACTCAAATCAAGTTTAGACTTGAGAGTCAGAGTTGGCTTATGGGTTTGGTCCAAACCATAGAATTCAAGTTCACATTCATTTCCCAACAATGAAATGTGATTATCCAAAATAAGTGATTCATGTTCAAGCTCTATAGGGATAGAAATCAGTGTTGGCTTCAAAATTGGGTCCAAATCGGGTAAGGATACCGGAGTGAACATAGATTCAAAAAGTAAAACTGAATCACAAACATTAGAAATCAGTGTCACATTCATCTTCAAGTTCAATTTTGTTGAACTGAAAACTTACCAATTTGTCAATGGATTGATATTGATCAAGTTCAAAGTTCTATGGTGAAATTGAATCTTGGTTAAAATCTCCAAGATACCATGATTCTTCGTCAATATGGTTAGGATAATCAGGAGTGGTCGAAAATGTGTTAAGGTAGGTTTCCTCATTCCTATCATTAATTGTGTTGACCAAATGACTCACTTTTACTTCTAGCATATCAGAGATTTGAGGCAATCCGTTTGAGATTGAATACAATTATTTTGGGACTGAATCATGAATTCCATATTCTTTCTAAGTCAACAGATCTTCTTATTGTGGTTGGACTTGGAAATTAGAGTAAGGATCTTGGATTTGAGAATTTTTGAGAGAATTGAGTCCGCTATGAATTATACTTGTCGAGTGGGCTCAAAGAAGGCTTCAAAACTCTTTTCTAAAGAAGATTTTTCTTCTATAGGTTCATCTTGGTATGGAGTATATGAAGCTGTTTGTTGGTAAGGTATTGATAATAAGACTCGGGGAGTTGTATCCCCACTGACTTGCTAAAGAGTGATGATGATTGTCCCATTCTTATTCATAATACTGGGATTGGGGCATATATTGATTCAGATAAGACTAATCTGACATACTTGGTTAGTTAGAGTTATGTAATGTCGGGTTGCTAATATCCGAATTGAAAGAGGTTGGGGTGAAATATGGATTTGAGTTATAATCAGAATAATTATAATTATAATCCGTTTTCATAAGAACAAACAAGAATAAATGAAAACAAACAAATAAACAAACAAAAAAAATAAAGAAAAATCTAGTATATGCTAGGTTAGAACTTAGAGCTAGACGACTCCTAACTATTGATTATCCACAGGAGGTATATTACAGAACATGACCGCAAGTTAATCGGCCAGATAGAGGCAAGATTGGCGGGAGGTATCCGTGCCCAAGCAATGGGCCTAATTATGCCAAACCACTAGCTTTCGGGGTTTCGCCCCTCAATCCCCAACCTTCGATACTGATTTGGTAAGAGTCAACTTCTAACAACTTTCTTCTTAGGACAATCCCTATTTGAGTCCGAGATGTCCCTAAGGCCAACATCTACTCAATTTTAAGTTAGGCTGGGTTAGTGAGTGAGGAGATGAGTTGGGGCTAAGGGAGGGTAATGACTTCCCTACCTTATCTTGTTTAAGGATATGCCCGTAAATCATTTTAGTGCTCGTGTGCAAGTATATAGCAAAATAACACTCAAACAACATAACATACAAGTGTGTTTTCTAAACTATATGCAATGCAGACGTACCTTTTTCCAACACTCTTCAACAGTAATGTAAGGAAATAGACAGATACCCTAAGATGCAAGAGTTTAAACGTTTTTTTAGCATTTACAAAGTAACAAGTTACTGTTGATTAGAAATATGTACAGAGTGAGTTAAATAGATAAACTAATAACTGCAGAGAGTTAATCTCTAAAAATCAAGCAACCTACAAAAAACTACAGTCAGTAGTTGTGGGCTCTGATGCTCTGCCTTCTTGTGCAGAGGCACAGAGTAGCAACATGTCCACTGCAAATCCTAGTTTTCTATAATTAGCCCAGGTACATCAAAATAGAAAAGAAAAAGAGTTTAATTATTTAAAGTAAATCAAGAAGAAAGAAAACTTACCGTTCCTCCCCGACAACGGCGCCCAAAATTTTAATCGAGCTAAACCTGCACAGAAAAAATATAAACTTTTAGAACAGTGATAGGTCCTCAATTCTACCATGTAGCGTAGGGCTAACAGGTCGTGATCCACAAGGAGGGACATCGATGGAAGCTTTATATTAAGTTTTTCTTTTAATTAACTAAAACAGATTTAAGAGTTCTCTTCTCAGTTTTAAAAGAAAACAAAAATAGTTAAGAAGGAGATGTAGAAGAAGAGATGGTGGTATTGTTGTTATTTTATTTATAAAAGAAAAGAAAACAAAAAGAGATAAAGAAAAGTGTTGGTACAAAAATCAAAAATAAAAAGAGATAAAAGAAGAGTATTTAAGATGGTTTTGTTAATTCAAAAGAAAAGAAAAACAAGTTCATTGAAAAAAAAAACTAAAAGAGAAAGTATTGATTGAAAATTGTTAAATTAAATTAAGAAAGAAAAATAGAAAAGAGATAAAGGAAGAAAATTTACCTCTATTATAGATTAACATACCATGATTAGATGTGAAGTAATATAAAGTAAAATAGTAAAAAGAAGTACATTAAAGCACTGCTTGGCCAGATTGAGTACGATGAAGAAAAGTGAGAAATCTCTATTGATTGTCACCTTCAATATAAGATTCTTGAAGAAAAGATTATACAGTGTCACTCTATAATAACTCTTCCTCTCTTTTAATCATGTAACTCTCTCTAACTTAAAAATAAAATAAAATAAAAATAAATATTACATTAAAGAAGAAAAGAAAAAGCTAAACTAAACTAACCTAAATCTTTCTCTGGAGTGGTGTCTTTTCTACCTTCGAGATATAAGGGTATTTATAGGAGAAAATCAGATGGATAGGAATTGTATGAAGATAGGGGGAGCTGGCTATTTCTGAATTTGAACCCTCCCCTTATCTCCAAACTTGATATGATTTATCCAGAGTTTTATATAGAAATTCAATTCTGATCTGCAACTTGTTATCGTGTTGATTACTGAATATGACTTATTTAATGATAGAATTGAAAAGTGTGATCATTATAAAAATTGTAGCCCTTTAAATCTTCTTTTTGGATCATTTTGAATCATCAGATTTGAGTTTTGGTAGCGAAAGGTATGATTAAAATACAAAAAAAGTGTTCAGTCTGAATCCGAATCTAAATTGATTTAAAACTCCGAATTATTTGAATTTTTCTCCTTATCTCCAAATATGATTAATTCATCTCATCCGTTGATCTTCTCTCTATCCATTATCCTCAGCGAAACCAATAGGGTCTTTAAATAATCTTTTTTCCTTGAAATTAGATGACATTATCTTATCTGATATATCCAGTTTTCGGATAAGATAGTTTATACAACCTTTTGATATGAATCGATCCCCTTTCTTTTAAACTTTTGGATTTAATTGGATAAATTTCATGCTTATCTTCTCCCTATCATTTCCTGCATGAATTAGGACACTAAGACAAGTTATTTGTAATATTTATTATAGAATATATGTAGAAATGTAATAATAATTTGTAATATATGTGTCCAAACAAAGATGGCCGGAGATAGTACATATATGGTGAAAATCATGAATCCACATCTATTGAAGATTGATATGGTGAAGTTTGACGACAAGAACAACTTTGGAATGTAGAGATGTGAGGTGATGGATGCATTGACGGTATCAAACCTCGAAGACACTCTACAGTTGGAGAAAAAGCGTGAGACTAATTCTAAAGTGGATTGGGATAAGATAAATCAAACAGCGTGTGGTATGATTAGTCTTGTTTGACACAAGACATCAAGTATCAAGTGTTATATGAAACATTTGCAAAGCAGCTGTGGGAGATCCAGGAGAAGAAATATTTGACAAAAAGCATCGAGTCGCATTTGCAATTGAAGAGGAGGCTTTATCGCTTCCAGATGAAGAGAGGACTCTCCATTGATGAACACATGAAGAACTACACCAAGCTTCTTACAGACTTACCTAACATGGGCGTCAAGATCGATGAAGAGGATAAGGCGGTGATTTTACTGAATTCTCTTCCTGACGAAGAGTATGAGACCTTACCCTAACTTTGATCAATGGTAGACAAATACTTAACTACAATGAGATGTCGAATGCTCTTATAAACTATGAAGTAAGAAGGCAGGACAAGTTGTCTTCTTCTGGGTTTACATCAGCAGAGGCGTTGGTAATAAAAGGCAGAAATTTCAATCAGAAAGGTAAAGGTGATCGTGGAAGATCAAAGTCCAGGCCAGATTTTAGAAATTTGAAGAACAACCAGTGCGTCTCCTGCAAAGAGCTAGGGCACTGAAAGGTTGATTGTGCAAAGGCAAAGGTAAGAAGAAGAAGTCGAAGTCCAAGGCAAATCTCACACAGATGGTCAGTACTCACGCCAGTACTTCACAGGCAGGTGGATTAGACTCAGACTCATATGTATTCCCTTTCTCCATTACTACTCCTATCGTTGGTTACTCAAGAGACTGAGTGGATATTAGATACTGGAGCTACCTATCATGTATGCCTAAACAGGGATTGGTTTTCTAGCTTTGAGAAATTAGATGGATGTTTTGTTATTATGGGTGATGATCGCCTATGTAACATGGAAGGCATAGGTACAATCCAGATCTAGATGTTTGATGGAATGGTGAGGAAATTGAAGGAAATGAGGTATGTACCTCAACTTAAAAGGAATCTTATCTTACTTGGTGCTTTGAAAACATTGGGTCTTGAGGTGTCTATAAGAGATGATATTCTCAAGATGACTAAAGACTCAATGGTGATTTTGAAGGGCGTCCACTGAAATAATATCTACTACTTAAGGGTAGTACAGTTATAGGTCAGGTGATGACTTTTACAGATTCAGGTGATGATTCTATTAGACTATGGCATATGAGGCTCAGATATACAGGTGAAAAGTCTTTGTAAACTCTTACAAAGTAAGGTCTGTTGAAAGGTTCCAGAACCTACAAAATGGAGTTTTGTGAACATTGCATCATCAGAAAAAAGACCAAAGTGAAATTTGGTACAGTGACTCACTGCACTGAGGGGATTCTGAATTATGTTCATACCGATGTTTTGGGACTTACCAAGACAGTATCTATTAGAGATAACCACTACTTTGTGACTTTTGTTGATGATTATTCTAGGCGACGTTGGGTATATACCATGAAGCACAAAGGGAAAGTGTTAGAATTGTTTGTGGGGTGGAAAAAGAATATGGAGAAAAACACGGGAAGGAAGATCAAGGTACTCCGGTCCGTTACGGAGGTGAATATAAGAGTGATACTTTCCTAAAGCTATGCCATGATGAGGGTATAGTAAGGCATTTCACAGTAAGAGAAACACCACAACAAAATGAGATAGCCGAAAGGATGAACAAAACCTTGCTATAGAAGGTTCGATGTGTATTATCCAATGCTGAATTATCAAAAAAAAAATTTGGACTGAGACTTTAGCGTATGCTTGCTATCTCGTTGGCAGGTTGCTTTCGTCTGCGACAGGAGGTAAAACTCCTCTGGAAGTTTGATTAAGAAAAGCTGCTCAAGATTATGATTCGTTAAAGGTATATAAGTGCCCGACCTACTACCATGTAAAGGAAGACAAGTCAGACCCAAGAGTGAAGAAAGATGTGTTCGAAGGATTCAAGCGAGGAGTAAAAGCTACAATATTGGGATCCTAAGGGCAAGAAGTTTACCCTCACAAGAGATGTCACGTTTGATGAGGCTTCAATAATAAAGCCTACACTCTCTCAACTGGTGGAGATTAAGAAGACCAAAGGGATATTGCAACAGGTGGAGAGTGATGCTACTTCAGCGTTTCTAGAAAGATCAGTACCATTGGAGATCATACCCATGGTGACACAGAGTAGTGATCATGTAACCGATCAGGATACTGATAATAATGAGGATCAAGGACAGGTTATCGGTGATGTCCATGAATCCATTGTAGTTGGAAGAACCAGAAGAAATTCATGAAAGCCTAGTTGGCTCACTACAGATATAATTGCGGCCTATGCTCTCCCAGTCATTGAAAAGGCAACCCCTTCATATATAGGGAAGCTGAAATCAGTTCAGAGTCCAAGATGTGAAAGGATGCCATGCTAGAAGAAAATGAGTTCTCCATATAAGAACGACACTTGAGAACTGACAGAGCTGCCCAAGGGAAAGAAGGCAATTGGCTGTAAGTGGGTATATGCAAAAAATAGGGATCTTTCAAAGGTGATATTGTACGCTATAAAGTCAGGTTGGTAGCTAAAGTTACGCACAGCAGAAGGCATTGACTACAATGAGGTATTCTCACATGTTGTAAAGTACTCATTGATTCGGATTTTCTGGCGCTGGTAGCACATATGATGAGTGGACCTTGACCAACTCGATATGAAGACCGCCTTTCTCCATGACGATTTTGAAGAAGTGATCTACATGTCCCAGCCGATGGGGTTCAAAACTACAGGAAAGGAGAATTTGATATGCAAGCTGAAGAAATCGCTGTATGAATTAAAACCGTCTCCTAGACAGTGGTACAAGTTTTTGACAGCTTCATAAGAGGTAAAAGGTATACGCGTAGCCATTTTGACCATGTGTGTATTACAATAAGCTACCCGGCGGAGAGTACATCTATCTACTATTGTATGTAGAAGATATGCTCATCGCTTCTAGGAGCAGGCCCACAATAGATGATTGAAGAAAGATTTGTCTTTCGAGTTCGAGATGAAGGATCTTAGTGAAGTGAAAAAGGTACTAGGCATGGAGATTGAGCGAGACCAAAGGAATGGTAAGGTTAGCTTGACACAAAGGAGTATTTGCAGAAGGTACTTCAGAGGTTCAACATCAACAATGATACGAAATCTGTAAGTACACCATTGGTTCCTCATTTTAAGTTAAAAGGCATTATGTCTCCTACTACTGTTGAAGAACGTGAGTACATGACTCACGTGCCGTATGCTAGCACAGTTGGTAGTTTAATGTATCTAATAGTGTGTACAAGGCCTGATTTGTCATAAGCTATCTCGATGATTAGCAGATATATGCATGATCTAGGTAGGGGTCATTGGGAGAAAGTAAAGTGGGGTCTACAGTACATCAAAGATACCATTGACGTTGATTTGGTTTGAGAAGGATTCTACAAGTAAGCAGGAGTGCGTCAAATATATTAATTCCGACTATGCAGGAGACCTCGACAAATGCCGGTCTACAATAGGATACGTGTTTACATTGTCTAAAGCACTGGTGAGTTGGCGCTCTATTTTACAGTCTACCGTTACATTATCTACTACAGAGGTCGAGTACATGGCCATGATGGAGGCTATGAAAGAGGCAATATGGCTTCAAGGGTTGCTCGATGACTTGGGGATTGATCAAGATCTGTTGAAGATCAACTGTGATAGCATAAGTGCTATCTACTTGGCAAAAAAACTAGGTGTATCTGTTGGCCCAAAGGCTCATCACTCTAGTTTTGATGATGATTAACTCATGTAGCTATTGTACTAATGATCTTGTGCTTATATAGTTTCAGATATTTGATCAAGATCTTAGTCAGTGTTTAGCTTCAACGAAAAATTCGAAGTCAAGTTTTGACGCTAGCACGTGTTGATTCAAGAGCTCGTGTATCAAGATCACATTAAGTACTCAAGAGGAGTCTAGCTCGTTGAATCAAGATTTGGACCAAGTCAAGAAGGAGAAGAAGATTTTCAAGCAAAGATTTTCAAGACTTGTGTCAAGTTTGTAAGTGTTAAGATTTTTTGTTTTAAATAAAATGTAAAGGATAGATTAGTTGTGGATTGCTCAAGCTCATATACACATACACAAAATTTATATGTGTTTTCATAAGAATAGTTTGATTTTAAAAAATACCGTTTTGATTTTGAGCTACAAAGAAGATATCTTTATGTTTCATGAATAGAGTTCATCAAAACAAGTTTACATGTTTTATATGTATATTGGATTTCATCTATATACATTGTTAGTTCAAAGTTTAGAAAATTTATTTGATGTTTCTATATCATGTGTTCAAGTTTGGTTTAAGTCAAAACTTATTTTGAGCTTAATTGTTAAAAACAGAGATATTTCATCCTATATGTGTATTGAATCATATCCATACACACTAAGCTTCAAAAGTGTTTAAAATATCTTGTTTTGTATTTGAACAAGTTTTGAAAAAAATCGTATTTTTCATTAGAAGTTGGTTTTTGAAAAAAATATCATTTTTGGTTAAGTCTGAATTTCTATATCGCAAAAATAGTTCAACTTGTTTGTAATATGTGTTGATTTTTATCACACATATTTGGATTTCAAAGTATTTCAATGAACTTCTTTTTGTGGATTTTATGTGATTTAAAGGGATTTTATAGGATATTAAAAGACCAAATTTTAATCCTTAAATATCCCTGACTTGGGCTTCTGGCAGTCGATCGACCGGTCGACCGAGCCAGAGGTCGGTCAATCGAGCGGTCAACCGATGTGCACAAAAAGTGCAAACAACCCTGGCTTGAGGGCTAGTCGACTGATCCAAAGAGTTTACTCTCTGGATCTGGCCCCGGTCGACTAAGCGGTCGCCCGGCCAGAGAGTAATGCTTCTGGTTCTTGTCTCGGTCGACCGACCGGTCGACTGACAGGTCAAGACCTAGGTGCGGTCAACCGTACGGTCAACTGGCAACCCCAATGGTCATGACTGTTGGCCGGTTGACCGAATGGCCAATCTGGTCCCCAACGACTACTTTTCTGATGCCTCTATAAAAAGGGACTTTTGGCCAGATTTTTGGGTTAGATTTTTAGGTTGTTTTCTAAATCTCTTCTCCAAAATTTCTAAGAAAATTTTTAGAGCTTCATTTCCATATCCAAAAGAGAGTTTACCAAGAGTTTTCTCTTGTGTTTTAAAAAGGAATTCTTGAGTTTTTCCTCCACAAATCTATTCTAGTTTTCTCACACAAGTTTGAGTTTTACATTGCCATATCTATCCTATAAGAGCTTGTTTGTGAGAGTGTTTTGGTGATTAAAGTGTAGAGATCACCAAGTTTCATTCTTTTATTGTGAGGAGTTGTAGAGGTTGTGGCCTTAGTAAAGAGTGTTTGTAGTGATCAAGTGAAGTGATCACCAAGTGTTCCAACTTCTGGTTGAAGGAGTTGTAGAGGTGTGGCCTCGGCAAGCTAGTGTGCTTACGTATGTTGTTCTTGTGGGAACAAGTGAGGCACTTGTAAGTTTAAGATTTCTAGTGTGAACTTGTTGTGGGTGTTGCGGCACAGAGTGATCTTGCAGGATCATTATAGTGGAAATCTTTCATAGTGTTGAAGGCGGGGACGTAGAGCAAGTGTACTTGAACCTCGAAACAAATCTCCCGTATTTGCGATTGCTCATCTCTCTCTCTCACTCACTTGTATTTATATCTTGCATATGCTTATTATTGTTATCTATTACATGCTTGATATATTTGTGCTATATTGAATACATGCTTGGGTTGTTTGTTTGCTTACACTTGTATTCAACCAAGAAAGCCATAGTGACACCTCGACTCTTAATCTAGAGGAATCTTAAGAAGATAGTCCAGAGCCCTTCATCGGGAATCTGGCTACACCATTGTGTTATACTTTGTGTGTCTGCTCAATAATTTATAGTTTGCATAATTAGTTTTAATTTCACATTAGTTTTGCATTTGATTAGCTAGTTACCTATTCACCCCCTCTTGGTGACCGACAAGTGGCATCAGAGCTTTGTCTTGATTTGGGTCTAACAACCTTGAGTTAAAGACCCTTATTTAGCTAATCACTATATTTGAACGCATACTCATGGATTTCATGACACCTCCTATGTTTGACATTCTTAACCTTTAAACTGGAAAGTAAGATGTTATGTACCTCAAAGCCCTAGGTATTCATGTTTATCTTGTCACAATTAAAGATTTATATTTTGTTAATGGCAAACATCTAGAGGCTAATGCTCTTAAGCTAACCCTAAATGATTATTATTATTTAGGGTGTCTAACATTGAGTCGGCTTTTATACTTTGGAACACACTTGTTTTCCTTAGTGAACAAAAGCAATATTATATGGGAAGTGACTCGGATGATGAAAGTGATGCTTCTAATACATACTACATGTCCAAAGGGATGACCCCTTTAGGTATATTTTGAATCCGAACTTGATGAAGATGTTGACATGCCTTATGATGAGTATGCATTATTTTGTCAACAACTTCTTAAAAAATATAAATTGTTAAAAATAGAAAATAAAAGTTTAAAAAATGATTTGATTAAAAAGAAAATTTTCTTTTCAAAATAAATTTGAAAAAGTTTCAAAAGAAAATGAATTTTTTAAAAAGAAAATTATTGGTGGAAAAAGAAAAGAAAATTATTTGAAATGAAAATAACTCTTTGAAAAAAGAAAATTGTTTTAAACGAAGAAAAAAGATTTCTAAAAAGAAAATTAATGTTGATTCTCATTCTTGCCATGTATCTCATGCTAATAATGATGCATCCTCTTTTGATAAAAATGAGATTCATATTTTGAAAAAGAGAATTGATTGTTAGAGCTCAAATTTGAGCAATTGTGCATTTAATCCTAATAGATTGGAATCCATATTTCACAAGAAATAAATTCCACATGTTCATGCACATATCCCACGACATACACCTCATGTACATCATGCTCATACACATCATTCACGTCTGTATGCTACAGTGTACAAATGTACGCATTGCGGCCGCAAAGGCCATCTTGCAAGATTTTGTTTTGATAGAATAAATTCTATAAAATTGCAAAAAAATGTTTAGGTTCCTTATAATGCTAACCCCCATGGACCCAAAAAGAAATGGGTACCAAAATTTGCACCTCTTATATTTGATGTATGTGTGAACTCTCACAAAACGTGAGAGGGTTAGTGTCTTGTTGGTGGATACATGTGAAGCTAGATGAACATACCCTATTGATGCATCACTATCAAGGAAGTTTGGTGGGAGGACCATTATGATTTGAAGACTAAGAGAATTGTTCATATGGTTTGATAACTATCTCTAAACTCCTATGTTAGTTTACAAGTTTTTACATTGATAATTTTAGCATGTTTTGATTTTAATGCTCATTATGTTAAATGCAATGTTATTATACATGTGATATACATAGATAGTCTTTGAGATACACCCATGTTCATATGAATTCATATTTTTTGTTCTCACTATTATTTAACTACATATTGTAATATATATTAGTTCTAAAACACATGCATTTAGCCTAATGATCATGTTTGTTCTATACTTCATGTGGTTATTACTTATTTAGATGTAGTTTTCGTTAAAATTTGTGTTTATACTTGTACAAGTAGTGAGCTACACTTGATTATTATGTGTTTGTGCTTCATGGCTCATTTTGAAATCACTAGAGGGGGGGGGTGAATAGGTGATGATGCTAATCAATGGAACTAAATGCGGAATTAAAAATCTAGATGCAATGAGCACTCAAGTGTGATCCACTAGTGATGCACACACAACCAAGCCAAGCAAATATGATGAACAATATGGAATGTAAATGCAAGGCACAAAGTAAATAGAGATAGAGAGATAGAGAGAGCCAATCGATCAAACGCAAACACCAAGGTATGTTCTCGAGGTTCGAGCACCCAGCTCTACATCCCCGCCATCCCCAGATGGATTCTAACACTCTCACTATCACAAAGAAAGTTACAAGAACCACAACCTCCTCTTGAGGCAAAAGCACAAAGCCACACAAAGTAAAGGAATACAACTTAGTGGTATACAACAACAACACAAAACAATTTCTTGCTACTTGGTGGTGTAAGGCAACAACCACAAACAATCTCCTTTTTCTCACACAAAGCCTATAGACAATATAGTAGATTGTAGCTCAAGTGTGGAGAAAACCAAGGGATTTGAAACCAGCAACACAAAGAAAATCTTTGGGAAATAGATGAAATCAAGATATAGAGATTCAATTCAAAAGCTTTTCCCAAAATCCCTTTTCTTTGGTTTTTCAAACCCTAATCAAAAACACAAGAAATAGTTTACTTTGAATCCAAAAACCAATTTTGATTGCAACAAAAACTCCAGAGAGATATAGAATTTAAGCCCAAAAATCTTGAAGAGAAATAAAGCTCTTTTGGAATTTTTCAAACAAACAATATTTTTCTCTTAATAAAACTTATTTGAATCTCTTCCCAATCACTCCTATTTATAGGAGAGGAGTAGGTTAAGAGATAATAAACACTTAAGGTTAATTAAGTAATATTAGATTTGAAATAAAACCCAATTTCAAATTTTAAACACAAAAGACAAAATAAATCAGCATTAAAAAATCTGCCCGTTACTGTTCAAACGGCTCGATCGGTCGACGGCCGGTCGACCGGTAGTTCAAAAAATCTGACCGTTATGAGCTATCGGTCGACCGATCCGGTCGACTGATAAAAACAGTGAGCAAAACAAAGCTATCGGTCGACCGCTCCGGTCGACTGATGCCTGACTGAGACTCAAAATAATATTTCGGTCGACTGTCGGTAGACAGCCGGTCGACCGACAGACATGCACACGGATACGTGCATTCTGCCAGGACTCCGGTCGACTGGTCCGGTCGACCGGACCAGCCTGACACAGACACGGTCGACTGTCGGTAGACAGCCGGTCGACCGGTTCTGGTCAGAAAACCAAGTAAACAATATTTTAATAAATCCCACAAAATCTCTAAAATTCCACAAAAATAGTTTTGTCATATTATATTGAAAGATGAACTTGTGTTAAAAATCCCAACACAAATTTCAAACATATTGACTATTTTTGTGTCAAAGAAATTTTGCCAAAAACAAAACTCGTATTTTCTAAAACTTGGAATCTTAAATAGAAAATACGTTTTGTCTAAAACTCTTCCAAATACAAAATTATGATATTTAAACACTTTTGAAGCATGTTGTATATGAATAGAAATTCAATATACAAGAAACATATATATATATCATAATTTTTGTCATTAAGTCCAAAATAATGTTTTGATAAAAATACCAAAACATAAAACACATGAAATAGAATATCAAACTAAGTTTGTTTAAGCAATAGAAGCATGCATGTATATAGAACAAATCATATATACACTAAACCATGTAAACTTGTTTTGATATAAAATCTATTCATGAAAACCAAGATCGGTTAAACCAAAAACCGAAAATATTCAAAACGTGAAACATGTGTGTTGTGAACTTGAGCTTATCATACTATACTAATCTTTACAATTAAGATCTAAACCCAAACTAAACTATGGATACCTAAGTCTTCTTGTAGAGCGCAATCTCCAAGTCTTCTTGTAGAGCGCAATCTCCAAGTCGGCTTGATCCAAAACTCCTTTGAATCACCGAGCAATGCAATATATCATCTTTGATGCTTAGGCTCTTGAATCATCATGTGCAAGCTTCCAAATCATCTTGTTGAAGCTAAACACCAACTAATATCTTGATTAATGATCTGAAACTAAAACACAAGATTATTAGTACACATAACTACATGAGTTAGTCATCATCAAAACTAGAGTGGAAAGCCTTTGGGCCAACAATCTCCCCCTTTTTGATGATGACAAAACTCATGGAGTTATATATGCATGGATTAAAGTAAAGCTTCAAAGAAGCTCCCCCTTAACTCATGCATAACAATAAACATAAAGATATATAATGAATGTTCATAAATATGTATGCATCAACATGCATAAAACACATAAAAACATGCTCTAGATACCAAACATATAGACATGCTCTAGATACCAAATTGAAACACATATTAAAATGTAACAACACAAAATACATGCATAAAACTACCATGCATATAAACTACAAATTCTTCTCCCCTTTTTGTCACTCATCAACAAAGGGGTAAACCAAACAAAGTGAAATCAAATTCCTCTTCCCCTTTCAAGGGGTAAAATCAAAAACAAAGCATGATATCAAATAAAGATGGGTCAATGAGGTGCATTGAGATACCAATTGAAATTATCAATACCAAAATTATACAAGGCATTGAAACAAGAATAATCATTTATGTTAACATGAAAACAAGCAATGTAACCATGATACCAATAAACAATAAACCAAAGTTGATACCAATTTAATAAACAAGTGACCTCTTGATACCAAAAGAAGAAATTTTTCATTAAAAGCTCATGAAACCAATTGAAAAACAAAATTGCATCTTAATACCAATTACACTACAATGTTTAAATCATTTTCCATCATAAAGTTAGGAAGTGGGAAACAAACACAATGGTAAACCAAATACCAATTGAAATGTAAAATACGAGTTTTCTCCCCCTTTATGAAATACCAAAAGAAGATATGCATAGGCTTGAGATAAGATACTAATTGAAAATAAATCAATTGAAACATGATATTCATTAAAAATTCAAGCTTTAGCAAACTCAAAATTATGAAGAAGCTTGTATAAGGATACCAATTTAAAAACTTAAGCTCATCATAGCCAACATTTGTGCTCTAAGACATAAGAATATAATAGGCACAAATAAATCATCTATATATGTATGTAGGAAATAGATACCAATTGAAATTGATACTATATGGAGTGTAAGCATACATACATAAAACAAAACATATATGAGTATACAAAAGAATGTCATATTGATACCAATTGAAAGAACTCAATGATACCAATTGAAATAACAAAGATAAGGTCAAGTGTATAGCTCATATCAACTACCACCCATCCAAGATAAGTTTTAAATGATTTTCAAGATGAAGCATACTTGATCATGGTCTCCCATCCAACCGCCCATAGATGGTAGGGGTTTTCAAAAATAGATTTGAACAATATAGTATGTTTGAAAATCACTACCTCATGAAGAATATCACAACTAGTTATATAAGTCAACTAGCACGAAATCCTTCAAGATAAAAGTAACTAGATTTTTCATGAAACATGGAGATCACAAAATCACTAAAACACTCAAAAACCATCCATATGGATATTACACTAAACACTATGTATAATACCAAAGTGTAGCCGAATTCCCCGTGAAGGGCTCTGGACTAACCCCTCTAGATTCCCGTAAAAAGGGTTGAGGTGCCGCGTTTGGCTCTCTTGGTTGAATACAAGTGTTAGCAAATAATCCCAATAATATATGTATACATGAACTAAATCATGATACCAATTTGAAAATTAAATCATGGGAAAGCATCAAGTAGAGTGTACAAGTGTTGTGAAAAACATATCATCATGACAATTAAGCTCAATATGGAATTCATCAAAAAAAATATGAATCATAAGAGAATCATGAAATCTATGAAATCATCATAAATCATGAGAATCATAATCAAGCATGGAAATCATCACAAATGATCTAAGCTTCAAGGCATATGTATGTCATGTACAAACTTTAGTATACATACATATCCCAAACATAAGGAGTCCACAAAAGATTATGCATGAAGGCATGTGGCTCAAGGATGTACATGTATAAATAAGAGTTTGGACAAAATAGACATATACATGAAGTCAAAAACGCAAGATCATAAAACATATCCAAAAATGGGTCAATCACATAAATTGGTACAAGATAGAATACATGAATCATCAAAACTAGACTATACTAGTACATCAAATGAATACAAATGAGCATTCAAGCACAAACATATATAAAGGTCTATTTGTAGCTCATTAGTTGCACAAGTATAAATTCTAGTCTTAATGAAAACAATCATTCAAGCATGTAGTCAACACATGAAGCACAAAACGAGTCAAGAATCAACATGAAAAATAATCATGATAATCAAAAACATGGAATATCAAAACAATCACACAAATCCACATGATCAATATGATAGGAACATGTGCATTAGATCTTATGATTAACATGATAGCTAAAACAAAGGAGAACACAAAATATGGGTCCATATTAAACATGGGTGTCTCAATCACTAATCATGTAAAGCATAATTCTAATGGACATGGTAATTATCATACTAATCAAGAAACTACAAACATGCTATAAGTGAATGCACATGAAAGCATATACATATAAATGGGAGTTAGAGAATGATACCAAAACCGATGAAGATGCATCTCTAGATCTCCAAACCATGGTGGTCCTCCCACCAAATCTCCTTGAGTGTGAAGCATCCAAATGTTCTCATTTTAGCCTAGAACGCATCCACCTCAAGGCACCAATACTCTCACGTGATGCGAGAGCCTCCACCTACATCAAACATCAAAGTGGTGGATCTTGGTACCCATTTTCTTGTGGGTCCACGGGGGTTAGCATCTTTCCTAACCCAAACAAGATTAGTTGCTAAATTTTCAAAATGTATACGATCATAACAAAATCTAGCAAGATGGCCTTTTCGACCACAATGTGTACATGTGTACACGTGAGCATACATATGATGATGGTGATCATGAGAAACATGTGTATGCATAGATGAGTGTGCATGTAAGGTTGGAACTTGTTTCTTGCGAACCAAGGTTTCCAAACGTGAGTGATTCATGGCACAATGGCTCAAAGTGAGAGCCTAAACAATCAACACTTTTCTTCAAAACATTTATATCATTTTCTATGCTAGAAGATAAAGTGGAGCATGCAATAGAAGTGCTAGAAGTAGAAGCAATGCTAGCATGGCAAATATGCAAATCAATCTCATTTTGCAAAGATTTATTTTTAGACAAAACCAAATCCAATTCTTTTGAAATTGTGTCAATTTTATTCTTCAAAGTAAGATTTTCTTTGAAAACACAATCCAATCTAGAAGACAAAACCTCATTGTGTTCTACAACATCATCAAAATCATTTTTATTTTTCAAGTCTTCAATCTCTTTAAGTGCAAGTTCAAGTTGAGATTGTAGTGAGTCACGTTCACTAGTGATCTCTTCTTTCTCTTGCAAAACCGATTCAAAAGTTGAACATAAATCCTTAATTCACTTTTAAATCAAAATGTTTCTTTTTCAAAATCTCATGTTTTTCCATAAAATTTTCAAGTTTAGAAGCAAGTTCAACATTCAAATTTTGAACTTCAAAACAACCATGGCAATATGAACTAGAGCTATCATCAAGAGGGGAATGCGAATGTACCTCATGAGAGTCATTCCCGTATGCCATAAAGCCTCGTTCTTCGGAAGCTTCTCTCTTAGATCTCCTTATCTTGTTGATGATCACGGGTAGCTCCGGAGAAGTTAGAATACTCCAAACTGCAAAAGCCGAATCATATTTAGCAAAGATAGGAAAAAGATGTTCATTTAAAGATGCTTGAAGTGTCCTAAGTGCAAGTGCATTGGCCTTCTTATGCTTACTACTATTAGGGAGGGTTTCTATGGTAATGGCTTGATAAACTAAATGACCTAATCCTTTTAGATGTCTAGTCATGTCTACCTTCCATGCATCAACTCTAAAATGGTCAAACATAGGAGGGCTAGCCATGAGTGCAAACTAGTATGAGTGCAAATGAGATGCAAAAGAATGATTAGCAAACCAAGATCTTTTACTCCTAGGTTGTTAAACCAAAATATCAGGAGCACTAGCTCTGATACCAATTGAAATCACCTAGAGGGGGGGGGGTGAATAGGTGATGATGCTAATCAATGGAACTAAATGCGGAATTAAAAATCTAGATGCAATGAGCACTCAAGTGTGATCCACTAGTGATGCACACACAACCAAGCCAAGCAAATATGATGAACAATATGGAATGTAAATGCAAGGCACAAAGTAAATAGAGATAGAGATAGAAAGAGCCAATCGATCAAACGCAAACACCAAGGTATGTTCTCGAGGTTCGAGCACCCAGCTCTACATCCCCGCCATCCCCAGATGGATTCTAACACTCTCACTATCACAAAGAAAGTTACAAGAACCACAACCTCCTCTTGAGGCAAAAGCACAAAGCCACACAAAGTAAAGGAATACAACTTAGTGGTATACAACAACAACCACAAAACAATTTCTTGCTACTTGGTGGTGTAAGGCAACAACCACAAACAATCTCCTTTTTCTCACACAAAGCCTATAGACAATATAGTAGATTGTAGCTCAAGTGTGGAGAAAACCAAGGGATTTGAAACCAGCAACACAAAGAAAAATCTTTGGGAAATAGATGAAATCAAGATATAGAGATTCAATTCAAAAGCTTTTCCCAAAATCCCTTTTCTTTGGTTTTTCAAACCCTAATCAAAAACACAAGAAATAGTTTACTTTGAATCCAAAAACCAATTTTGATTGCAACAAAAACTCCAGAGAGATATAGAATTTAAGCCCAAAAATCTTGAAGAGAAATAAAGCTCTTTTGGAATTTTTCAAACAAACAATATTTCTCTTAATAAAACTTATTTTGAATCTCTTCCCAATCACTCCTATTTATAGGAGAGGAGTAGGTTAAGAGATAATAAACACTTAAGGTTAATTAAGTAATATTAGATTTGAAATAAAACCCAATTTCAAATTTTAAACACAAAAGACAAAATAAATCAGCATTAAAAAATCTGCCCGTTACTGTTCAAACGGCTCGATCGGTCGACCGGCCGGTCGACCGGTAGTTCAAAAAATCTGACCGTTATGAGCTATCGGTCGACCGATCCGGTCGACTGATAAAAACAGTGAGCAAAACAAAGCTATCGGTCGACCGCTCCGGTCGACTGATGCCTGACTGAGACTCAAAATAATATTTCGGTCGACTGTCGGTAGACAGCCGGTCGACCGACAGACATGCACACGGATACGTGCATTCTGCCAGGACTCCGGTCGACTGGTCCGGTCGACCGGACCAGCCTGACACAGACACGGTCGACTGTCGGTAGACAGCCGGTCGACCGGTTCTGGTCAGAAAACCAAGTAAACAATATTTTAATAAATCCCACAAAATCTCTAAAATTCCACAAAAATAGTTTTGTCATATTATATTGAAAGATGAACTTGTGTTAAAAATCCCAACACAAATTTCAAACATATTTGACTATTTTTGTGTCAAAGAAATTTTGCCAAAAACAAAACTCGTATTTTCTAAAACTTGGAATCTTAAATAGAAAATACGTTTTGTCTAAAACTCTTCCAAATACAAAATTATGATATTTAAACACTTTTGAAGCATGTTGTATATGAATAGAAATTCAATATACAAGAAACATATATATATCATAATTTTTGTCATTAAGTCCAAAATAATGTTTGATAAAAATACCAAAACATAAAACACATGAAATAGAATATCAAACTAAGTTTGTTTAAGCAATAGAAGCATGCATGTATATAGAACAAATCATATATACACTAAACCATGTAAACTTGTTTTGATATAAAATCTATTCATGAAAACCAAGATCGGTTAAACCAAAAACGAAAATATTCAAAACGTGAAACATGTGTGTTGTGAACTTGAGCTTATCATACTATACTAATCTTACAATTAAGATCTAAACCCAAACTAAACTATGGATACCTAAGTCTTCTTGTAGAGCGCAATCTCCAAGTCTTCTTGTAGAGCGCAATCTCCAAGTCGGCTTGATCCAAACTCCTTTGAATCACCGAGCAATGCATATATCATCTTTGATGCTTAGGCTCTTGAATCATCATGTGCAAGCTTCCAAATCATCTTGTTGAAGCTAAACACCAACTAATATCTTGATTAATGATCTGAAACTAAAACACAAGATTATTAGTACACATAACTACATGAGTTAGTCATCATCAAAACTAGAGTGGAAAGCCTTTGGGCCAA
>JAVJIF010030708.1:0-69942 GCA_038442645.1 Agave tequilana | reverse complement strand
TGAAATCACCTAGAGGGGGGGGGGGTGAATAGGTGATGATGCTAATCAATGGAACTAAATGCGGAATTAAAAATCTAGATGCAATGAGCACTCAAGTGTGATCCACTAGTGATGCACACACAACCAAGCCAAGCAATATGATGAACAATATGGAATGTAAATGCAAGGCACAAAGTAAATAGAGATAGAGATAGAGAGAGCCAATCGATCAAACGCAAACACCAAGGTATGTTCTCGAGGTTCGAGCACCCAGCTCTACATCCCCGCCATCCCCAGATGGATTCTAACACTCTCACTATCACAAAGAAAGTTACAAGAACCACAACCTCCTCTTGAGGCAAAAGCACAAAGCCACACAAAGTAAAGGAATACAACTTAGTGGTATACAACAACAACCACAAAATAATTTCTTGCTACTTGGTGGTTTAAGGCAACAACCACAAACAATCTCCTTTTTCTCACACAAAGCCTATAGACAATATAGTAGATTGTAGCTCAAGTGTGGAGAAAACCAAGGGATTTGAAACCAGCAACACAAAGAAAAATCTTTGGGAAATAGATGAAATCAAGATATAGAGATTCAATTCAAAAGCTTTTCCCAAAATCCCTTTTCTTTGGTTTTTCAAACCCTAATAAAAAACACAAGAAATAGTTTACTTTGAATCCAAAAACCAATTTTGATTGCAACAAAACTCCAGAGAGATATAGAATTTAAGCCCAAAAATCTTGAAGAGAAATAAAGCTCTTTTGGAAATTTTCAAACAAACAATATTTTTCTCTTAATAAAACTTATTTTGAATCTCTTCCCAATCACTCCTATTTATAGGAGAGGAGTAGGTTAAGAGATAATAAACACTTAGGTTAATTAAGTAATATTAGATTTGAAATAAAACCCAATTTCAAATTTTTAAACACAAAAGACAAAATAAATCAGCATTAAAAAATCTGCCCGTTACTGTTCAAACGGCTCGATCGGTCGACCGGCCGGTCGACCGGTAGTTCAAAAATCTGACCGTTATGAGCTATCGGTCGACCGATCCGGTCGACTGATAAAAACAGTGAGCAAAACAAAGCTATCGGTCGACCGCTCCGGTCGACTGATGCCTGACTGAGACTCAAAATAATATTTCGGTCGACTGTCGGTAGATAGCCGGTCGACCGACAGACATGCACACGGATACGTGCATTCTGCCAGGACTCCGGTCGACTGGTCCGGTCGACCGGACCAGCCTGACACAGACACGGTCGACTGTCGGTAGACAGCCGGTCGACCGGTTCTGGTCAGAAACCAAGTAAACAATATTTTAATAAATCCCACAAAATCTCTAAAATTCCACAAAATAGTTTTGTCATATTATATTGAAAGATGAACTTGTGTTAAAAATCCCAACACAAATTTCAAACATATTTGACTATTTTTGTGTCAAAGAAATTTTGCCAAAAACAAACTCGTATTTTCTAAAACTTGGAATCTTAAATAGAAAATACGTTTTGTCTAAAACTCTTCCAAATACAAAATTATGATATTTAAACACTTTTGAAGCATGTTGTATATGAAGAAATTCAATATACAAGAAACATATATATATATATCATAATTTTTGTCATTAAGTCCAAAATAATGTTTTGATAAAAATACCAAAACATAAAACACATGAAATAGAATATCAAACTAAGTTTGTTTAAGCAATAGAAGCATGCATGTATATAGAACAAATCATATATACACTAAACCATGTAAACTTGTTTTGATATAAAATCTATTCATGAAAACCAAGATCGGTTAAACCAAAAACCGAAAATATTCAAACGTGAAACATGTGTGTTGTGAACTTGAGCTTATCATACTATACTAATCTTTACAATTAAGATCTAAACCCAAACTAAACTATGGATACCTAAGTCTTCTTGTAGAGCGCAATCTCCAAGTCTTCTTGTAGAGCGCAATCTCCAAGTCGGCTTGATCCAAAACTCCTTTGAATCACCGAGCAATGCAATATATCATCTTTGATGCTTAGGCTCTTGAATCATCATGTGCAAGCTTCCAAATCATCTTGTTGAAGCTAAACACCAACTAATATCTTAATTAATGATCTGAAACTAAAACACAAGATTATTAGTACACATAACTACATGAGTTAGTCATCATCAAAACTAGAGTGGAAAGCCTTTGGGCCAACAATCTCCCCCTTTTTGATGATGACAAAACTCATGGAGTTATATATGCATGGATTAAAGTAAAGCTTCAAAGAAGCTCCCCCTTAACTCATGCATAACAATAAACATAAAGATATATAATGAATGTTCATAATATGTATGCATCAACATGCATAAAACACATAAAAACATGCTCTAGATACCAAACATATAGACATGCTCTAGATACCAAATTGAAACACATATTAAAATGTAACAACACAAAATACATGCATAAAACTACCATGCATATAAACTACAAATTCTTCTCTCCCCTTTTTGTCACTCATCAACAAAGGGGTAAACCAAACAAAGTGAAATCAAATTCCTCTTCCCCTTTCAAGGGTAAAAATAAAAAAACAAAGCATGATATCAAATAAAGATGGGTCAATGAGGTGTATTGAGATACCAATTGAAATTATCAATACCAAAATTATACAAGGCATTGAAACAAGAATAATCATTTTATGTTAACATGAAAACAAGCAATGTAACCATGATACCAATAAACAATAAACCAAAGTTGATACCAATTTAATAAACAAGTGACCTCTTGATACCAAAAGAAGAAATTTTTCATTAAAAGCTCATGAAATCAATTGAAAAACAAAATTGCATCTTAATACTAATTACACTACAATGTTTAAATCATTTTCCATCATAAAGTTAGGGAGTGGGAAACAAACACAATGATAAACCAAATACCAATTGAAATGTAAAATACGAGTTTTCTCCCCTTTATGAAATACCAAAAGAAGATATGCATAGGCTTGAGATAAGATACTAATTGAAAATAAATCAATTGAAACATGATATTCATTAAAAATTCAAGCTTTAGCAAACTCAAAATTATGAAGAAGCTTGTATAAGGATACCAATTTAAAAACTTAAGCTCATCATAGCCAACATTTGTGCTCTAAGACATAAGAATATAATAGGCACAATAAATCATCTATATATGTATGTAGGAAATAGATACCAATTGAAATTGATACTATATGGAGTGTAAGCATACATACATAAAACAAAACATATATGAGTATACAAAAGAATGTCATATTGATACCAATTGAAAGAACTCAATGATACCAATTGAAATAACAAAGATAAGGTCAAGTGTATAGCTCATATCAACTACCACCCATCCAAGATAAGTTTTAAATGATTTTCAAGATGAAGCATACTTGATCATGGTCTCCCATCCAACCGCCCATTGATGGTAGGGTTTTCAAAAATAGATTTGAACAATATAGTATGTTTGAAAATCACTACCTCATGAAGAATATCACAACTAGTTATATAAGTCAACTAGCACGAAATCCTTCAAGATAAAAGTAACTAGATTTTTCATGAAACATGGAGATCACAAAATCACTAAAACACTCAAAAACCATCCATATGGATATTACACTAAACACTATGTATAATACCAAAGTGTAGCCGAATTCCCGTGAAGGGCTCTGGACTAACCCCTCTAGATTCCCCGTAAAAGGGTTGAGGTGCCGCGTTTGGCTCTCTTGGTTGAATACAAGTGTTAGCAAATAATCCCAATAATATATGTATACATGAAAACTAAATCATGATACCAATTTGAAAATTAAATCATGGGAAAGCATCAAGTAGAGTGTACAAGTGTTGTGAAAAACATATCATCATGACAATTAAGCTCAATATGGAATTCATCAAAAAAAATATGAATCATAAGAGAATCATGAAATCTATGAAATCATCATAAATCATGAGAATCATAATCAAGCATGGAAATCATCACAAATGATCTAAGCTTCAAGGCATATGTATGTCATGTACAAACTTTAGTATACATACATATCCCAAACATAAGGAGTCCACAAAAGATTATGCATGAAGGCATGTGGCTCAAGGATGTACATGTATAAATAAGAGTTTGGACAAAATAGACATATACATGAAGTCAAAAACGCAAGATCATAAAACATATCCAAAAATGGGTCAATCACATAAATGGTACAAGATAGAATACATGAATCATCAAAAACTAGACTATACTAGTACATCAAATGAATACAAATGAGCATTCAAGCACAAACATATATAAAGGTCTATTTGTAGCTCATTAGTTGCACAAGTATAAATTCTAGTCTTAATGAAAACAATCATTCAAGCATGTAGTCAACACATGAAGCACAAAACGAGTCAAGAATCAACATGAAAAATAATCATGATAATCAAAAACATGGAATATCAAAACAATCACACAAATCCACATGATCAATATGATAGGAACATGTGCATTAGATCTTATGATTAACATGATAGCTAAAACAAAGGAGAACACAAAATATGGGTCCATATTAAACATGGGTGTCTCAATCACTAATCATGTAAGCATAATTCTAATGGACATGGTAATTATCATACTAATCAAGAAACTACAAACATGCTATAAGTGAATGCACATGAAAGCATATACATATAAATGGGAGTTAGAGAATGATACCAAAACCGATGAAGATGCATCTCTAGATCTCCAAACCATGGTGGTCCTCCCACCAAATCTCCTTGAGTGTGAAGCATCCAAATGTTCTCATTTTAGCCTAGAACGCATCCACCTCAAGGCACCAATACTCTCACGTGATGCGAGAGCCTCCACCTACATCAAACATCAAAGTGGTGGATCTTGGTACCCATTTTCTTGTGGGTCCACGGGGGTTAGCATCTTTCCTAACCCAAACAAGATTAGTTGCTAAATTTTCAAAATGTATACGATCATAACAAAATCTAGCAAGATGGCCTTTTCGACCACAATGTGTACATGTGTACACGTGAGCATACATATGATGATGGTGATCATGAGAAACATGTGTATGCATAGATGAGTGTGCATGTAAGGTTGGAACTTGTTTCTTGCGAACCAAGGTTTCCAAACGTGAGTGATTCATGGCACAATGGCTCAAAGTGGAGCCTAAACATCAACACTTTTCTTCAAAACATTTATATCATTTTCTATGCTAGAAGATAAAGTGGAGCATGCAATAGAAGTGCTAGAAGTAGAAGCAATGCTAGCATGGCAAATATGCAAATCAATCTCATTTTGTAAAGATTTATTTTTAGACAAAACCAAATCCAATTCTTTTGAAATTGTGTCAATTTTATTCTTCAAAGTAAGATTTTCTTTGAAAACACAATCCAATCTAGAAGACAAAACCTCATTGTGTTCTACAACATCATCAAAATCATTTTTATTTTCAAGTCTTCAATCTCTTTAAGTGCAAGTTCAAGTTGAGATTGTAGTGAGTCACGTTCACTAGTGATCTCTTCTTTCTCTTGCAAAACCGATTCAAAAGTTGAACATAAATCCTTTAATTCACCTTTTAAATCAAAATGTTTCTTTTTCAAAATCTCATGTTTTTCCATAAAATTTTCAAGTTTAGAAGCAAGTTCAACATTCAAATTTTGAACTTCAAAACAACCATGGCAATATGAACTAGAGCTATCATCAAGAGGGGAATGCGAATGTACCTCATGAGAGTCATTCCCGTATGCCATAAAGCCTCGTTCTTCGGAAGCTTCTCTCTTAGATCTCCTTATCTTGTTGATGATCACGGGTAGCTCCGGAGAAGTTAGAATACTCCAAACTGCAAAAGCCGAATCATATTTAGCAAAGATAGGAAAAAGATGTTCATTTAAAGATGCTTGAAGTGTCCTAAGTGCAAGTGCATTGGCCTTCTTATGCTTACTACTATTAGGGAGGGTTTCTATGGTAATGGCTTGATAAACTAAATGACCTAATCCTTTTAGATGTCTAGTCATGTCTACCTTCCATGCATCAACTCTAAAATGGTCAAACATAGGAGGGCTAGCCATGAGTGCAAACTAGTATGAGTGCAAATGAGATGCAAAAGAATGATTAGCAAACCAAGATCTTTTACTCCTAGGTTGTTAAACCAAAATATCAGGAGCACTAGCTCTGATACCAATTGAAATCACCTAGAGGGGGGTGAATAGGTGATGATGCTAATCAATGGAACTAAATGCGGAATTAAAAATCTAGATGCAATGAGCACTCAAGTGTGATCCACTAGTGATGCACACACAACCAAGCCAAGCAAATATGATGAACAATATGGAATGTAAATGCAAGGCACAAAGTAAATAGAGATAGAGATAGAGAGAGCCAATCGATCAAACGCAAACACCAAGGTATGTTCTCGAGGTTCGAGCACCCAGCTCTACATCCCCGCCATCCCCAGATGGATTCTAACACTCTCACTATCACAAAGAAAGTTACAAGAACCACAACCTCCTCTTGAGGCAAAAGCACAAAGCCACACAAAGTAAAGGAATACAACTTAGTGGTATACAACAACAACCACAAAACAATTTCTTGCTACTTGGTGGTTTAAGGCAACAACCACAAACAATCTCCTTTTTCTCACACAAAGCCTATAGACAATATAGTAGATTGTAGCTCAAGTGTGGAGAAAACCAAGGGATTTGAAACCAGCAACACAAAGAAAAATCTTTGGGAAATAGATGAAATCAAGATATAGAGATTCAATTCAAAGCTTTTCCCAAAATCCCTTTTCTTTGGTTTTTCAAACCCTAATCAAAAACACAAGAAATAGTTTACTTTGAATCCAAAACCAATTTGATTGCAATAAAAACTCCAGAGAGATATAGAATTTAAGCCCAAAATCTTGAAGAGAAATAAAGCTCTTTTGGAAATTTTCAAACAAACAATATTTTTCTCTTAATAAAACTTATTTTGAATCTCTTCCCAATCACTCCTATTTATAGGAGAGGAGTAGGTTAAGAGATAATAAACACTTAAGGTTAATTAAGTAATATTAGATTTGAAATAAAACCCAATTTCAAATTTTTAAACACAAAAGACAAAATAAATCAGCATTAAAAAATCTGCCCGTTACTGTTCAAACGGCTCGATCGGTCGACCGGCCGGTCGACCGGTAGTTCAAAAAATCTGACCGTTATGAGCTATCGGTCGACCGATCCGGTCGACTGATAAAAACAGTGAGCAAAACAAAGCTATCGGTCGACCGCTCCGGTCGACTGATGCCTGACTGAGACTCAAAATAATATTTCGGTCGACTGTCGGTAGACAGCCGTCGACCGACAGACATGCACACGGATACGTGCATTCTGCCAGGACTCCGGTCGACTGGTCCGGTCGACCGGACCAGCCTGACACAGACACGGTCGACTGTCGGTAGACAGCCGGTCGACCGGTTCTGGTCAGAAAACCAAGTAAACAATATTTTAATAAATCCCACAAAATCTCTAAAATTCCACAAAAATAGTTTTGTCATATTATATTGAAAGATGAACTTGTGTTAAAAATCCCAACACAAATTTCAAACATATTTGACTATTTTTGTGTCAAAGAAATTTTGCCAAAAACAAAACTCGTATTTTCTAAAACTTGGAATCTTAAATAGAAAATACGTTTTGTCTAAAACTCTTCCAAATACAAAATTATGATATTTAAACACTTTTGAAGCATGTTGTATATGAATAGAAATTCAATATACAAGAAACATATATATATATATATATCATAATTTTTGTCATTAAGTCCAAAATAATGTTTTGATAAAAATACCAAAACATAAAACACATGAAATAGAATATCAAACTAAGTTTGTTTAAGCAATAGAAGCATGCATGTATATAGAACAAATCATATATACACTAAACCATGTAAACTTGTTTTGATATAAAATCTATTCATGAAAACCAAGATCGGTTAAACCAAAAACCGAAAATATTCAAAACGTGAAACATGTGTGTTGTGAACTTGAGCTTATCATACTATACTAATCTTTACAATTAAGATCTAAACCCAAACTAAACTATGGATACCTAAGTCTTCTTGTAGAGCGCAATCTCCAAGTCTTCTTGTAGAGCGCAATCTCCAAGTCGGCTTGATCCAAAACTCCTTTGAATCACCGAGCAATGCAATATATCATCTTTGATGCTTAGGCTCTTGAATCATCATGTGCAAGCTTCCAAATCATCTTGTTGAAGCTAAACACCAACTAATATCTTGATTAATGATCTGAAACTAAAACACAAGATTATTAGTACACATAACTACATGAGTTAGTCATCATCAAAACTAGAGTGGAAAGCCTTTGGGCCAACATTAAGTATCTGTTGGTCGACTCATAATCATTGTTAGTCGACTAACCCTTCCACTTAGTCGACTAACTTTTCCTGAAACCAGAATCCAACTCTCTGGAACCCAGTTTCAGTCGACTAATTCAGACTGTTAGTCGACTAGAGACCCCTATTAGTCGACTAACCATTCCACCTAGTCGACTAATTCTGACTGTTTGTCTTAGTTGATTTCTTTTCTGAATTTGGATCTTATCATTGGTTCATGTGCTATGTATTATTGTTACTTGTGCTTCATGACTGATACCTCATGACATGTTACTTGATGGATCTTACTTCATATTACACCATGACTTGCTATTATATATTTCCACTTCATGACTTATCATTGTGTAGTCTCATTCCATAACTTGTTAATAAATGGATATCACCACTTATCATGCCATCACTTGAACCAAGCATGATACACTTGACTTTTGTATAAAATAGACCAACTTATATTGGGTCGGGGGAAAACATGCGGATATCGATATGTGTTCGTGTTTACAGTAGTTTTAGGAATGTTGTGCAACTCATGTTCCGGTCTGACCTGTGGGCCACCAGGGGACCGAGGGGAGTGCTTGCTCCCTCTTCCTGAATACTATCATGATAAAGGGCATACATAAGTCCCTCCTGTTAGCCTAGCGGCTGGCTTCCGTCACCAAGCAACGGAACAATCCTGGACCGTTATCCAGGGCATGTACGGGATCCACTGTAAACATAGTTCGTCGATACAACCACTGGTTTCCAATAACAACCTTGCTTTACTAGGATATGGATCTATGTGCGCTGGGACGCTGGGTCACATAGCTAGATATCATAGTAAGACAAGTAATAATAATAAGACATTAACGGTGGATCTATTGTATTCAGACTCTTACTCTTTATGCTATCATTACCTACTGATTGATATTTATCTTACTGTTCCCCCTTACTTATTTATGTCTCTTATGCCATTTGGCTGTAGCCTGATTATTGTTATGAGGTCTTGACCCCTTGGATTTGCATATTCAGGTTCTGAAGCTTGGATCGAAGTGGAGCCATCCACAGAGGATCAAGCTTTCTTTAGTGAGCAGGCCGATTAGCTCCAGTCCTTGTGCCAGATCTCTCTTTTTGACTCACGGGATCTTCATCCTACTCGTGAGCATTTGTGTTTATATTGTATCTTTTGCTTTTGAACTTGGTTGTGATAAAAGATACATGTAATGTCTAATATTTTATCATATTTTGTGATGACTTGTACTTGTACTTTATGTTGGCATATGTATGGATATCACGCTTTGTCGTGTACTCTGATTCTTGTTGTACTTATTGCTTAGCGTATATGCGTGGGGGCATTTTCTGACCTACGTATATACGTCGCAGTGACGTCTCCGTATCCGTGGGATCGGGGCGTTACATAAGATCTTTGAAATACAAATATGTGTGAGTGAAATTCAACACATATTATAAACAATTTGAATCATTTTTGTGTTCTTGAAAATTTGCCTTAAACCAAAAATCGTATTTTCCAAAAACTAGGATTTTGAAATGGAAAACCATTTTCTCCAAAACTTATGCAAATACAAAAACATGATACTGAAATAACTTTTAAGCATGTTGTACATAGATAGAATCCAATATACATCAAAGATATTATATTTATATTTTTGGCATGAAAGCCAAGATCGGTTAAGCCGAAAAACCAAAACATGAAACTTTAAACTTGTGTGTGTACTGTGAACTTGAGCATATCAACACTATCTAATATTTACAATGATCAAAACACAATCTTAAACTAAACAAACCGAGATCTTCTTGTAGAACTCCGTCTCCAAGTCGACTCGATCCAAACACGATCCAACGAGCTTGACTCTAACCGAGTGCTAGATGCGATCTTGACGCGCGAGCTCTTGAATCACCATGTGAAAGCCTCAAAACTCCTTTGTTAAAGTCAAATACCTACTAATATCTTGATCAAATATCTGAAACTAAATATCACAAGATTATTAGTAAAAATAACTACATGAGTTAATCATCATCAAAACTAGAGTGAAGGGCCTCTGGGCCAACAATCTCTCCCTTTTTGATGATGCCAAAACTCATGGAGTTATATATGTATGGATTAAAGTTAAGCTTCATAGAATATGCAATGAATGCTCAACATAAAGATGCATAAATGAGCACAAATATTTAATATCTAATGTTTATTTTCTCATTTTTGCATAAACAGAACAAATATGCATAGATAATAAATATAAAGGCATGGATATAAAAACTCAAATACTTCTCCCCTTTTTTATCAATTCATCAACAAAGGGGTAAAAATAAACTCTCAAAAAAAAATTTCTCCTCCTTTTAGTCAAACCACAAAAATTAACAAAGGGGCATAAAAAAATGTTCTCCCCCTTTTTGCATAAAATAAACAATAAAAATACATATAGGCGATATACATTCATGAAGAGGAAAGACGTGAAGTTAACTCCCCCTGCATACATGCATTACATGAAAAAGAGATGACTAGACCCTAATCACATATGCATAATATACAATATATAAAAGGAGATGTGAAGCTCCTCCTACACACGTGTAAGACATAGAGAAGAGCGGTCAATCTCCTCAATATGAGATACACTCAACATGAATCTATATATAGTGAAGATGTTAAGCTCCCTTTGCATATAAGCAATACATATCAAAACTTTTGTTACCAAATTATGATACCAATGGAACTAAACAAAATTTTTAAGATACCAATTAAAAATATCTCGTAAACTTTTGATACCAATAGAAAATGAAACATTATATGTTTTTGATACCAATAGAAATGTATATAAGTATTTAGAATCTTGATACCAAATTGTAAACATCTTGTAATTTTGATACCAAATGAGAATATTTTATAATTTTGATATCAAATTGAAAGTGAAAGCCAAATATTTTTATGTAAACATGACTCATTTCAATATAGATACCAATTTAAAATGAAATATAACACCAATTGAAAAATAAACTAGGTTAAACAATTTATTTTGCAATAAAGATACCAAATTTTAGAAAAAAATCAATTTAAGATTTTTGATACCAATATTGAAAATGTTAGCATATTCTAAATTGAAATATTTTTCATTAAGAGTATAGGAAACCAATTGAAAAATAATATACCAAATAATATCATTTTTCATCATAAAGAGTGAAAGTAAGATACCAATTGAAAATATATTTGATTGAAAACTAAAACATCAAGTTTTCTCCCCCTTTATGAAATACCAATGAAAATGATGCATAAGATTGTATAAAATACGAATTTGAAAACTAATAGTCATTAAGGCGTGAACAAGCTTAGCATAAACATACATTATGCTTTAAGATGTAAAGATATAGTAAGCACAATCAAATCATATATATATGTATAAAAAAGTAAATACCAATAGAAATTGATACTTTTTGAAGTTTTGAAGCATACATATATAGAAAACTAAAGATGAATATACAAACATAAAAATATCAATTGGGATACTAATTGAAAATATAATGAGGATCAAATGTATAACTCATGCTACCACCCTTTCATGTACATGTTAAAATAGTTTTTTTAATAAAGAGCATACAAGGCATGGTCGTCCATCCAACCGCCCTTTGGTGGAAGGGGTTTTCAAAAATAAGTTTGTAAATAATATTAGCATAATTGAAAACTCTTCCAAAATTAAGAAATACGCACTAGTTTTATGATAAATTTGAAAACTAGTACGAAATCCTTCAAGTAAGGAATAAAACAAGAATATAATCTGAAAATATGACAATCACACAATCATCAACACTTAAAGTCTATATAGCACATAGAAAGCTCATGAAAATAAAAATCATGAGTAAACATCAAATAATGTGAGTGTACAAAGTTATGTAATCAACAAAATCATAGAATGAGGCATTAAGGCTCAATATGAAATTCCTTTATAAACATGAAAAACATGAAAATTTAATTTCATCAAAATAATACAACTTCAAGGTATATGTATGTTTTGTCTAAACTAGAAGTATACATACATATCCCAAACACAATTGAGTCTACAAAGAATTTTGCATAAAAGTAAATGACTCAAGATTATACATGTATACCCATTAGTTTTGGATAAAATTTATATATACATGAAGGTAAACATATGAAAACACGTACAAAAGGGAATACAAATTTGAGATGCATGAATCATCAAAATTAGGTTATACTAGTACATCTAATGAGTACAAATGAGCAATCAAGTACAAACATATAATAATCTATTTGTCGCTCACGAGTTGTACAAGTATATACACAAATTTTAATGAAAGCTACTCCAAACATGTAATCAAAACATGAAGTATAAAACAAAACATAAACCAATATAATCATTAAGTAAATGCACATGTTTTAGAGCTATGATATACACAATAGTTAAACTAAAGTGAGACACAACAATAATAATCCATATAAATATGGGTGTATCTCAAATACTATACATGTATGTCAATAGTCTGATTATCATGACATTTAAACATAATAATCATGAAAAATATGAAAATCAATACATGCAAATAATCAATTATATGAAAGCATGTAAACTAAATGGGAGTTAGAGATTGTTACCAAAACTATTAGGACTAATCTCTATATCTCCAAACCAAGATGGTCCCCCCACCAAACTCCCCTTAAAAGTGATGCATCTAAAATTGTCACCGTTTAGTTCGGAACGCATTCACCTCAAGGCACCAACATCTCTCACGTCATGTGAGAGCCCACACCTACATCAATTTAAAATAAGAGTGGCCTTTGGTACCCAGACTCTTTTGGGTCCATGAGGGTTAGCTCCTTTCCTAACCCAAATAAATCTATTTACAAAATTTGAATCATTAATTCTATTAAAGCAAAATTTTGCAAGGTTACCCTTACGTTCACAATGTGTACAAGTGTACACATGAGCATACAAGGTGTTTTATGTATGAACGTGGGAAGCATGTGTATGTCGTGGTTTGTGTGCATGCATAGGTGGAACTTGTTTCTTGCGAAACATGAATTCCAAACGTGTGTGATTCATGGCACATTGGCTCAAAGTGGAGCCCAATAATCAACACTCTTCTTTAACATACATATATCATTTTCGATTATAGAAGAAGAGGTAGTGCATGAAATGGGTATACTAGAAGGTGAAGCTATGCTAGTATGGCAAATATGTGAAGACAAATCATTTTGCAAAGATTTATTTTCATTTAAGTAATCTTCTAATTCTTTTGAAATCAAATCAATTTTGTTTTTCAAAGAATTATTCTCTTTTAAAACAAAATCAAGTTTTGAAGTTAATGTCTCATTTTTCTTCAAAATATTTTCACAATCATTTTTACTTTTTAAAATTTTATTTTCATTTAAGGCAAGTTCAAGTTGGGATTTCAATGAGTCCCTTTCAATTGAAATCTCATCCCTCTCTTGCAAAATCAAATCAAGTCTAGAAGACAAATTTTCATTTTCTTCTATTCTTTTTCAAAACTTTATTCTTTGAAATTATTCTTTCACAACCTTTAGCTAGTTTATAATTTAAAGCATGAGCATCTATACACTTATTATAAGAAGAACTAGAACTATCATCTAGTTGAATATCCGAATTTACCTCAAGGGAGTCATTCCCTTGGACCATGAAGCAACGTTGTTTGGATTCTCCCTCACTAGATTCCTCCTCCACATATTTCATCGTTTGTAGCGCGGGAGAGGTTAAAGTATTCCACACTGCAAAAGCGGAATCACAATGAGAAATCATACATAGATATTCTTTGTTTAATGTACTCCAAAGTGTCGTTAGGGCTTGTACATTGGTCTCTATATGCTTGCTATCAGCAAGATAGGATTTCTTGGTAGCGGCAAGGAAGACATGCAATCTTAGAGTTTTTAGGTACATAGTCATCTTAAGCTTCCACATATTGATGTTAGAAATATCAAACATGGGAGGTGCAAAGTAATCCATGAGTGTGTGTAAACCAGTATGTGTGTAAATGTAAATACTAGATTAGCAACCAAGATCTCACTCCTAGGTGGTTAAACCTAATATCAGGAGCGTAGGCTCTAATACCAATTGAAAGTACACCTAGAGGGAGGGTGAATAGATGTAAGGATAATCTAATGACAAATAATGTGGAATCAAAAATAAATTTGCAACACACTTAGTGTAACTAAAGAGTGTAGCTGAATTCCTGGTGAAGGGCTCTGACTATCTCCTCTAAATTCCTCTAAATAAGAGTTGAGGTGCTATGTAAAGCTCTCTTGGTTGAACACAAGTGAGGTACACAATCAAACCCAAGCATATATATATGATGCAATGCACAATATAAGAGAGAGTTTAGAGATAGTGGATCAATCACAAATACCAAGATATGTTTCAAGGTTCGAGCACCCAGCTCTACGTCCCCGCCTTCACACAGAAGGATTTTCACTATATCGTCTACACAGGACTTCTCACACAGGTAACCTCCATTGAGGATTTGGGTAAATACAACTTGGGAGTACACACCTCCTCTTTCCAACAAGACAACCTCTACACAAGAGGCAAGGCATAACACAAATCATCTCTACACTTAGGGAGATGGGCACCTAGCCAAACAACTATCAACCTCATACAAGAGGGATAAGGCACAAAGCCACCACTCCAACAATTACCTCTTCACTAAGAGGGATATCAACACGATCACCTCTCACTAGAGGGATATCACAAATAAGGGAGGGTTTACAACACTTGGTGGTATCAACAACCACAAACTAATTTTCCTACAAAAATAGATCCTAATAGATAAGATACATAGATAAGCTCAAGTGTGAGAAAATAAAGTGTTTGGATCAAAGAAAAATACTTGAAAAAATCTCCAAATAGATATAGAAATCAAGACCAAAAACTAATTCTCAAAAGACTCTCTTTTCTTTGAATTTTTCAACACTTTAAAACAAATAAAGATAAAATTTTTAAACCAAAAACTCTTTTAAAACTTGTTGTTAAAACACTTAAGAAGAAGAGAATTTTTGCTCTTAAAATTGTTAATTAAAACAGCCCAAAGAAGTGGGTATTTATAACCTTACAAAAATTCTGCCCGTTGGCAGCAGGGAAGGGCAGATTTGCCCTTCCGGTCGACCACCCGGTCGACCTGCCCAATGGTCATTTTTATGATCGTTGTGCCACCAATCGACTGCCCAGTCGATCGGTACTAGATACAGAGAGCAGCAGCTCTCTGCCGGTCGACCGGCCGGTCGACTTGGGCCATTTTCAGAGAGCAGAGCTCTCTGGACCATCGACCGCCTGGTCGACCGGACCACCAGCCCACGTCTGTACACGTCTGTCGACCGGACCGATCGACCGACTTCTGCCTCGGTCGACCAGTTCGATCGACCGACAGACAGCCAGGTCAAAAAGTTTTAGGGATTGAAAACTTGTCTTTTTACGTTTGATTAAATCTCATAAAATCACATAAATTTCACAAAAATCAGTTCTTATAAGATCCTTGAAATACAAATATGTGTGAGTGAAATTCAACACATATTATAAACAATTTAAACCATTTTTGTATTCTTGAAAATTTGCCTTAAACCAAAAATCGTATTTTCCAAAACTAGAATTTTGAAATGGAAAATCGTTTTCTCCAAAACTCATGCAAATACAAAAACATGATATTAAAATAACTTTTAAGCATGTTGTATATAGATAGAATCCAATATACATGAAAGATATTATATCTATGTTTTTGACATGAAAACTAAGATTGATTAAACCGAAAAACCAAAATATGAAACTTTAAACTTGTGTGTGATTGTGAACTTGAGCATATCAACACTATCTAATCTTTACAATGATCTAAATACAATCTTAAACTAAAAAATTGAGATCTTCTTATAGAACTCCGTCTCCAAGTCGACTCGATCCAAACACGATCCAATGAGCTAGACTCCAACCGACTGCTAGATGCGATCTTGACGCGCAAGCTCTTGAATCACCATGTGAAAGCCTCAAAACTCCTTTGTTGAAGCCAAACACCTACTAATATCTTGATCAAATATCTGAAATTAAATATCATAAAATTATTAGTAAACAATAACTACATGAGTTAATCATCATCAAAACTAGAGTTAAGGGCTCTAGTCCAACACGAATGACCTTCCTAACCTTTTGATCATTATTAATTTTCACCTAAAGAAGTAAGACCATTGGTTATTTTAGTAAACTTAGCGACAATGTCATCAATAGTATCATTCTTATTCATAAAATAATTCTCATATTGAGAATGCAAGAAATCTATTTTAGCTCTCTTGACTTATGTTGTTCCTTCATGAGTAACAACCAAGTGTGATTAAATCTCATGGTCGGATTTACAATGAATGACACTAACAATATCATCATCATACAATGCTTGAAGCAAGGAATAGCATGCCTTAGCATTAGCAACAAACTCCTTAGTGGCAACATTGGATCAAGTGTCCTTATCACTATCGGGTATACTAAAGGGTTTGGTCCCTACCCTTGTAACTCGACTTCCTACATATTGTAAAAATACAGTAGTCTGGGAAAGTTGAAGTCATCAAATTTAGGAGGGGACTTGATGCTATCGACCATAGATGCAAGTGTTTATGAAAATACATAATGCAAATGAGTGATTAGCAAGAGGATATTCCTAAGGTGGTTAAACCAAAATCTAGAGTCCAAGACTCTGATACCAATTGAAAATCACCTAGAGGGGGTGAATAGGAGATAATGTTAATCTAGTAGGGGATGTAACAATTTAAGTAAACAAATAAAATGTTCAACAAAAACAAGAAGTGAAGTCGGATTCCTAATCAAGAGCTCTAGAACTTCTCATCTTAATTCCTCTAAATAAGAGTTGAGGTGCACAATTGTCTTATATGAGAAAAAATTGACAGTCCAACAATCAATAGCAATGTAGTAACACAAATGCAACATGATAGTAAGAATAGAAATAGCAAGTATTGACACAAGTAGAATAATGAAAATAGAAGCAAGAATAAGATGACAGGCAATTGCAATCATAAGTTGTTTGTTTCGAGGTTCAAGCAACTTGCTCTCCATCCCGCCTCCACGAGTGAAGAATTTCACTATTCACTAAGAATCACCACAAAGGTACTACAACTATAAGGTCTACATAAGACATGAAGTACACAACTTAATTAGTCATCAATTCTGCATTTTATTACTATATTTCCTACCAGTTTTTATAAATAAACTTGCTAATAACCAGTTTTGTTGTATTTATGCAGATAATATCGGGAGAAGGGCAAATAATAAGAGGCTGAATATTGCTATTTTTTGGGATAATTTCAGAGATTTTTTGAAGGCCAAGTATTTTTAGAAGAACCCAAAATAGGCTCAAATTGAAGCCTAATATTGACCCAATCTGCTGGAATTTCAGAGCAAAAATCATAAAATCCAATATATAAAGGAGTCGCATTTTCGTGGCACATCTAGAGCCAGGGCCCCTAATCTTCGACACGTGGCTTCTCCCAATGAAACCTTATCTCCCTTTTGCCTATAAATGCTGCATTGATTGCCAGAATTCGAGGGAGGAGAGCAGATTTTAAGGTTTTCTTCTCTTTAGTGTAGTGTAGGATTTTTTTTCTTTTTCTTTTTCTTTTCTTTTTTCTTATTTATTTTAGATTTAGGATTAACCCAGAGAGTGGTTCATAAGAGAAAGAAAGAGTTACCTGTAATAGAGTGTGACAATCTATCAAAAGTTTTCTCATTTCTTTTCATTGTTTCTTCTTTGATTTCTTCCTAAATACTTAGCTAGTTTTTTCTCATGGGGATCTAACTACTAACCACTAATCATCTAATTCTTATTGATAATCAACATGAATCTAATAGCCTCTATAAGGCCTTACTCTTGCAAGAGCCATTGATGGCTTATGATGATAGGTTCTAACTCCTAACTTACTAACAAGCTAACTTATAATGATTATTTTTGCTCATTTGTAGTTTTGATGGATTAATTCTAGCTTGAACCATATTAACCAAGTTTTGATATAGAGAATAATTTTGTAGACCATGCTTTGAAAAGCTCTTAAAGTCAAGCCTAATGATTGCTAAGGATCTATGTGAGACAACTATCACTCTAAGAGATTAGCATGATTAGTAGAATAATTAGTAGTTAGTAGTTATAAGTTTTCTCCCTTTTGATTTCATTTTCAAAACTATTTTTCCAACTTACAACACTTTATTTTTATTTCTGTTTTCATCATTGCAGTTGGTAAATTCTTAAAGAATCAATCAATGCACCAATATAATGGAGAGGACAGTTAAATCAAATCACAAAAAGCAAGCGCAAACATACATAACTTACATGAAAACCAAAAAGGGGAAAAAATCATGAAGAGAGGAAAATTTCACTATAATAATGGTGATTACAGGTGTGCTTCTCAAGTATGCTAGGGTTTCTGGACTCAAATGATCCCCCCAATCACGTTGAGAAGGATCTGTTGTTTATACAGGTAATATCTACAAGATAAGGTGAAAGAGTCCCACTCAGTTTGAATACTTAAATTCCTCATCTTGATGGCGATTAAGCTGAATATCTTGGTTCGAATCGAGATAGAGGAGAGTCCATCTCTATCTAGTAGTCTGGCCTTACTGTAGATAAGGACGAATTGTTCTCCTGGGGTAACTGTCTCGTTCGGATGATGATTAAGCTTAAAAATAGAGATCTCCTTTAACCAGTTTTATCTCTTTTTCTATTTACCCAACCTGCTTGAGGTTTGAATTGGATAGAGACACTAGATCAGGTGTTCTAAAAGTGGCCATGCGTCACGTATCCCTTGGGGGCTGGATAGACACGTGTCACAATCTCAAACGGGTCAGAAAGTGACCATTACAGATGCCACCTCTGCTCTCTTTTCTTTGTGAGAAGCAAGAACTTTCCTCGGGGGTTATAAGTTCCCAGGGGCTCTAATAGAGAGGAGCAGATAGGAATGTCGTGGGTTCTGGACAAGTGTCAATCGACGTCCCTTCAAATTTCGTCTCAAAGTGGCATGTATTGCTTTGTAGGCTGACAGAGCCTTAAATGTGCATCAAATCCGCTACAATATCGATCAGGTCATCATCACTTTTATTGTACCGGCGTTCGAGGTGGGTATCACATATCTGGAGCAATGGTTCTGATTTAATTCACCAGAACATGTGTAAGGCCTTGATTTAAGAGACGGTTCGCTTTCCTAGGATTTAAGAAGGCAACTATCTGGGGTTTGGGTATTTTTCCAAATCTCTGCACCTTCATCTACTTCCCTGCCCCCTTCTACTTTTTTGGTTCTCTGATCTCAGTTGTCTTCTCATTTCCTTCACAATGAAGAAGGGAGAGACATCTGCTACGATCAGCAGCGCGAGCAAAGAAAAGGCCACGGTGGAGGATAAAGGGAAGAAAGCTTCTCATCGTATTAGGATCGGAATAGACTATGATCCAAAAATCTCCAAGCTTCGTGTTCAGGAGGCGATGGATAAATACTTGGCCAGCTATGGATTTCGTTTGAATTCGGGGATAAAAATTGAGTTTACCCCCCCAATGTTGATGTTTCCTCGGCCCCGCCTAAAGGAGAGGGTGTATATGTGCATCCTCAGGTTCTGGAATTGGGGTTATGGCTGTCGATGACGGGGTTCATCTGCAGCGTTCTGACTTTCTACAAAGTCGTCTCCTCTCAGTTGTCTGTGGAAGCCTGGAGCACGGTACTAGGGTTTGAGGCTCTCTGTGATTTGTACGCTCCTGAAGCGTGCCAGCTCAAAGTCTTCAGCGTCGCGTATTCGCTAAGGAAGACTTTCCAAGGTGCACGCTACTTTCCCCCCAAAGCGGGGTTGCAGAAGTTATTGACAACATAGTCAACAACTATCATGGTATACGAGATACCATGGTTCAGGTGACCGGTCTGTGGGAGGCTAAATCTGAAGATGAGCACGGTGCAATCCCAATCGCCTGAAACTTGGACTCTGGCTCTCATGGGGGGCTTTTCCTACCGCTGATGTCGAGGTGAAGTTGAGGAGGTTGATGGCCATCAACTACAACAACCGCAACTGGAGTTGGCTGCTAGACCCGAACAGGCCTCTTGAACCCCCCGTCATCCCGAAAGTGTCAGCTTTGGGTAAAAGATCCAGCTTGCTCTGAGAACCTGCTATAGAGGGAATCCTCCCGACCGTTGTCCTGGAGAAGTCTAGGATCTCAGGATGGATGGTCCCACTAAAGAGAAAAGGGCTCACGCCCAGTCTTCGTGTGTCCCGCACCCCGAGGTAGATCCTAGCCTTCTTTAATTTTTTGTTAGTAGGAACTATTTCTCAATGCTTGCTTTTCTCCTGCAAAAGAAACGTCAGCTCCTATTTCATGAGTCTGCGATGAGGAGACGACGAACTTGCTCAAACCCACGATCTCTCCTCTGTCCACCGTGGAGCGGTCCTCTGAGGCTGAGGAGGCTTGGGTTGGATCATCGGACCATGTAGACGGTATTCTGGGAGCTTTACTCGTTATTGAAACCACTGCGAAGGTTGCGGATATAGCCCCTGAGATGCCTGTGAGGCCTTCTACCACTGAGTTGCTCCCCAGAGTGGGAATGAGACAATAGCGTCCCCGACTGTGGACGTTGCTAGGCTTCTGCCTCCGCATAGTCTTGAGAGGGTAGACATTACTGAGCATCCGCAGGCTACAGAGGGTGCATGGGCAGTCGGTGGTGTCGGCTCCCTAGGGACCGCCACACAATCCCAAGAACTGTTATCGGATGAACTGTTATAGATCCAAAACTAAGATTGTTCTTCCAAAAAGGTGATGTTGAGGTGGCCTTTGGGTATGGAAACTACCTCAGGGGACATGAGGAACTCAAAGACCTGCCTTTGAAGGAGCAGAGGCAGCATCTGAAAATGACTTTTTCTAGGTAAGTAACTTGATGACCTTGTTTTGAGTTTATATGTTTCAGTGCTGCCTAACTTTGTCTTCACCTTCAGAACGTGGTTCTCCTCCCGGAGTTGCTGGATGACCACCAAAATGCTCTAAAGGCGAGGGAGGGTGAAGTCTCTGATTTGTACCGGTGGATAAAAGAGCTCAGTGCTACAGGATAGGCGGCGATTGAGGAGATTGGTTGGCTCAAAGAAGATCTGAGCCATGAAGTGTCGGCTCATTTGAGTCGAGAGGAGGAGGTGATGCAGCTTAGGGGAGGCTGGAGAAGAAGAAGTTAGAGATGTTGAAGAGGGACTCCAAGTTACAACAGAAGGAGTCTATACTGCTGGAGGCCCGGCAAGATCTTGAGGGGATGCGGCTGCATCCAGAGGAGGCAGAGGCTGCCCTGAGGTCAAAGCGGGATGCTTTTTAGGAGGTGAGGGAGTGCCCACCGATGACTTGAATCGGGTGTAGATCGCCCTCAAGGAGGCTAAAGCACGTGAGCCAGAAGCTGTAGCTTATTGTTAACATGCGCTGAAGGTGTTTAAATTCAAGAAATATAAAAAGAGTACGAAGACGGGAAGGGTGGGGTGTCCCCAAGGTACTCGCTTGAGATTGGATCCTTCCTCAAGAGTGAAGGTCAGGATCCTCCTGAACGCAGTGATGCCCCTCCTACCATGGTGGAGATTTTTTTGAATGCTCCATCTAGTGATGTTGCACCCCTAACATTAAGCTCTCTGTTGACTACTCCTGCCCTGGGCGGGTGGCCCGGGTTGCTCTGAGGAAGCGGCTCTTTTGGCTCCTACTTCTGAGGCTTCTCGCAAAGGCAAAGGCAAAGGTAAAGTGAGTGTTTGTGAGTTTTCCTTATTTGATTTTTCTGTCATTATTTTTTATATTTTGAACGAAAATAGTTGAATCTTTAGCTTCCATCCTTTTTTGAATGTCTTATTCCCTTTGTGCTTCAAGGCCATTGCAGATGCTAGTCCAACAGGCCCTTTCTATCTAGCTTCTGACTTGGTGATTCGTGATCAGAGGGGGAGCCTTCGGAGGTTAGGGATGTCCCCTACCCACGTAGGTTTTAACGAAGTTGGTGCTCCAGGTGAGGAGGCATCCGAGGAGGTCAAGGGCTCTGGACTTGTGAGAGGAGATAAATAGGTGAAAATAGATCTGGAGATGAGCCTGGATCATTGTTAGACTCCTTGAATGCCTAGAGAGAGAAAGTAGCCGTGGGGAGTTCCCGAGGATTCCTAGATTTTCTCACCCTATAAAGCTCAAACTACTTAATCTCCTAACCTCTCAACTGGATCGCGAGCTCATTTCTCACAACATGACCGCGGCAAATCTCAGGAAAAGGGTGGACGGGGTCCTCCAGAAAGGGCGTGAGATACTTGAGGCGATTGCTTCATTGAGGGAGGAGAAGGTAGAGCTTGAAGAGAAACTCTTGAGCCGGCTTTTGGAGTGCAAAAGGCATTGGAGGAGGTATCTGATCTCCAAAAAATGTGGCTTTAGCCCAGTAGGAGATCTCTTCTCTTCGGGAGCAGATTGATAGGGGCTATTCATAGAAGATAGCACTCGAGCACGAAGTCCGCGTGCTATGAGGTAACTTGAAAAGTCATGACAAGGATGTGAAAGAGTTGAGGGCTGAAATTTTGCGTCAGTTGGATTTAATAATGATCTTTGAAGCGTTCTTGAAAAGTCGCTTGAGGAGGTGCAGACACTGCACTCTGAGATTATAGCCCTCAGATCTGGCGTCCGGGTGGAGAATGCCATAGAACAGCTCGGGGCGAGAACTGAAACCCTAAGGGTCCTAGCTCCTGGCCTGGGGGCCTGGTCGTCAATCGGGAGACTGAGCGATCATGTTGGGAGCTCTAGTAGCTGGTTTGAGAGATCTCAAAGATGGTCAGCGGATCGAGGCAGTCGCCATAAACGGAGATAAATGGGGCAAACCCACTCTTTGTATGAATGTCTAATAAAGAGATGTGCCTTTATTTTCTCTGAGAGGTAAATTGCTGCTCTTGATGCTCCCATATGATGCCTTATGCCTTTGTTTGTTTATCATGAGTCGTCAAAGTAGGACCCTTACAAGTTATTAACTCACTACGAGTAGCCATCAAGGTGAAAAACTATCAAGGCTGACTCTGAGCAGTCCTTGTGGGTGAGCCTCCGTATTTCAGGGGGCTCCCCTGAGGGATAATCGTGGGGGCTATTTTTCCCTTACAGCCGTCTGGGTAGGACCTAATATAGGCTATTGACTCACTCAAATGGCCGTCAAGGTGACAACCTGTCTAGGCTGACTCCGAGCAGCCCTTATGGGTGAGCCTTTGTCTTTCAGAGAGCTCCCTGAGGGATAGCCATCAGGGTATGACCCGATATAAGCTGTTGACTCACTTGAGTAGCCGTCAAGATTAAAACCTATTTAGGCTGACTGGGAGCAGCCCTTGTCGGCGAGCATCTGTCTTTCAAGGGGCTCCCCGAGGGATAGTGGCGGGGGCTATTTTTTCCTTATAGCCTTCAGGGTAGGACCTGATATGAGCTATTGACTCACTTGAGTGGCTATCAAGGTGAAAATCTGTCTAGGCTGACTCCGAGCAGGCCTTGTAGGTGAGCCTCCATCTTTTAGGAGGCTCTCGGAGGGATAGACGCGCAGGTTGTCTTTCCCTCATAGCTATCAGGGTAGAACTTGATATAGGTTGTTGACTCATCCGAGTGACCGTAAAGGTGAAAACTTGTCTAGGCTGACTCCAAGCAGCCCTTGTGGGCGAGCCTCCGTCTTTCAAGGGGCTCCCCGAGAAATAATCGAGGGGGCTATTTTCCCTTATAGCTGTCAGGGTAGGACGCAATATAGGTTGTTGACTCATTCAAGTGGCCATCAAGATGAAAACTTGTTTAGGCTAACTCCGAGCAGCCCTTGTGGGTGAGCCTCCGTCTTTCAGGGGGTTCCCCAAGAGATAGCCACGGGGGCTCTATTTCCTTCATAACCGTTAGGGTAGGACCCGATATTGGCTGTTGCCTCACTCGAGTGGCCCTCAAGGTGAAACACTATCTAGGCAAACTCCAATCAGCCCTTGTGGGTGAGCCTACATCTTTCAAGGGGCTCCCTGCGGGATAGTTGCGGGGATTATTTTTCGCTCATAATCATCAGGGCAACACCCGATACAGGCTGTTGACTCAATCGAGTGGACATCAAGGTGAAAACCTGTCTAGCCTGACTCCAAGCAGCCCTTATAGGTGAGTCTACATCTTTCAGGGGGCTCCCCAAGGGATAGCCATGGGAGCTATTTTTCACTTATAGCCGTCAAGATAAAATCCGATATAGGCTGTTAACTCACTCGAGTAATCGGCAGGGTGAAAACCTGTCTAGACTGACTCCGAGCAACCCTTGTGGGTGAGCCTCCGTCTTTTAGGGGGCTCCCTAAGGGATAGCTGCGGGGACTATTTTTTCCTCATAGCCATCAGGGTAGGACCCGATATAGGCTGTTGACTCACTCGAGTATCCGTCAAGGTGAAAACTTGTCTGGGCTGACTCCGAGCAGCCATTATAGGCGAGCTTTTATTTTTTCAGGGATAGCTGTGGGGTTGTTTTTTCCTCATAGCTGTAAGGATAGGACCTAATATAGGCTATTGACTCACTCGTCATACCTGGAGAAGATATTGTTCATGAGAATAAAAAAGTTTGCATAATTTTGTTAGATGTTACGCAGCTTTAGACGTGGAATCACTTTAGGTGGGAAGAATATTGTCTAGTGGTGGTCTTCCTATCCTGGGCGGTATTAAGAGGCGAGCATTTCAGTCGACCTTTTCAGCCGGGGCCTCTCTGACCTTAGGGTCTTCCTCCAAGTGAGGATGAACTCGTCTGGATGTCCACATCAAACTAAGTCCTTGAGGTGTATTTTGAGGGCCCAGCAATGCATAGTGGCGTGTCCCCGACTGCCGTGAAAGGAGCAACTTCCTACTTCTAGGAAGTCTGAGTCGTGCTTGGCTGACTTAGAGAGTCTCAACCATGACTGATGCTTGATGATATGGAAGATCTGGTCAATCGGGAGGGTTAGGGGGTGAAGGTGGTGGAGTCCTTGGTCTTCGCCATTGTCGGGGAAGCGTCCACCTTGGGAGTTGGGGCTCGATGCCTCCTTGCACGCTTCCTCGAGCTGTCAGCTTGAAGGCTCTCGGGATCCTCATTTGAAATGATCACTTTGGAGTGTATTTTATTTAACTTGAAATGTTGGTCGGTCAGAGCTGCTGGGTGTTGGTTGACCTCGTAAGAGGAATCTACCTGAATCTCCCAGGCGCCCAGCTTGATGAATCGCTGCTGCGCATCTTGATTAGTCTCTAAAACTGTATATTTTATACCGTATCTTCACGTTTATTTAATATTAAATTCTGCTAATAATACCTCTCTTGTGTATTTCTAGATCCATGGCATGAAATGAAGAAGAAGACCTAAAATCACCATTTAATTGGTGATTAAAATCCTACAAATTTAGTCATTGACTTTGGAGAGCTGATTCATCAAAACCAGAGGCCCAACTCAGAAATCGGGACATCCAACTGATAGGGGACCGACGCGACAGCGCGCAGCAGGCGGCGCTGCACGCGTCGCACTAGTACAGCCATATTTCTGTAGCCATACTGGTGCGGTCGCGCCAGGGTTTTGGGCCAGAGCTTGCCCCCTGGCCCCCTTTCCCCTGGTGCCTATAAATACCCCCTTTGGGGGTTCTTCAGGAAGATATACAGAGAGTAGGGTAGTTTCTTTTCATGTTGTACTTTAGGGTAGTTTAGTTTAGGTTAGTTCTTCTTCTTCCTCTTTGTATTTTTTATTTCTTGTAGATCTTATAGTAAGAGATAGAGTAGTACATGGGTGGAAAGTAAGATTGCTTGTTGTAGACTGTCCAAAAATCACTGAGGATAAGTCATCAGAAAATAGAGTCCGAACTCCAGACGCAGAACTAAACATAGCCACCACCGAGCACCAAGACGCGAGGATCGAAACCCGCGTCTCAGCATTACTGCAGTAACATCATTAAGTACCAAGACGTAAGGGTCGAAACTCGCGTCTCAGCATTACTGCAGTAGCATCACTACAGTACTAGGACGCGAGGGTCGAAACCCGCATCTCTATTTTACCACAATAATCAAGACGCAGAGCCCGGAGCCCGCCTCTTACACAAAGCTTGACGCAGAACTTGAAGCTCATATTTCAACCAAATGCGAAGTTCAAGCGTTACCTCAATGGCTAAATGCGAGACCCGAAGCCCGCGTTTCAATTACAGAGGAACCCTATATCTCGATTATAACTGCCTTTATTACTGGGTTAACTACTGCCCATGTAATGAGGAAGTTAACCCCCATGCTTACTCTTATTTAGTTTTGATGATTTAAGTGTAGCTTGCACTTGTTGTGTTGAGTTTGGATGTGAAAGTTATCGTATGGGTCATGCTTTGAAACGTTCTTAAACTAAGAACTAGTGATGGTCAAGGATACATGTGAGGCAACTATCACTAAGAGATTAGTATGGTTAGTGGAGCCATTAGTAGTTAGTAACCATGGGTTTTCTTTCTTTTTCACTCTGTTTTAGATATATCACAAAAATCACAAAGAACCATTTTTTCTATATTTCTCACTTCTTCGTATTTCACTGTATTCTTCTCTTTTTATTCTTTGTTTTCTTTTCTTTTCATTCTTTCAAACATTGAAGAACCGTTAACATACACGTGAACATACCGTGTAAGCTTCTATCGCCTCTCGTCCTTATGGATTTGATTCGTTTTAGCCTCTATGGTATAACAAAAGTATCGAGAAAGCCAAAGCACACACACTTTAAATATCGATTTCAAAACATATCCCTGATCAAATTTTGGCGCCGTTGTCGGGGATAGGAACGGTTTGATTTCACGTTTCTGTTAACTTTTCTTCTTTGTTTTTAATGGGCAAGTTAAAGTTTTAGCATTGCAGAAGTCCACACTTGCTTTTGTGTGGTTGGGTAAATTCTTATATATTATTATATTCTACTTTTTATTTATATCACCTGTGCACTGTAATAATTTTAATAACTAAAATATGGAAATTGGATGCTTTAAAACGATTTAGACATTTGCATCTAGCCACGTGTTAATTTTTATTCCAATATATTGTATTTTGTTCTTGTGTTGTTGTGATCTTGACGGAGGTATACATATTGCATAGCATATAGTTAGAACAAACACGTGGGTAATTTACTCTCTTTGTGTGTTTATTCTTATCTATATTACACACTTGCACGAATTAAATTTAAGGGTAAAACCTAAGACAACATAAGGTGAGAAAGTCATTACCCTCTCTTAGCCTAAAAAATCACCTCCTCACTCACACAACCTAAGCCTAAATAAAACTTGCTAGACGTTGGCCCCTAGGGACATCTCGGACTCATTTAGGAGATTGACCTAAGGGGAAAGTTGTTAGAAGTTGACTCTTGTCAAATCGATGTCTAAGGTTGGAGATTGAGAGGCAAAACCTCGAAGAATAGTGATTTGGCATAATTAGGCCCGTTGCTCCGGCACGGATACCTCCCACTGATCTTTCTCCTACCTGGCTGATTAACTCGTGGTCAAATTCTGACAATGTACCCCCCGAGGACAGTCTAACTAGTTAGGAGTCGTCTACGTCTAGGTCTAAGTCAACCCTAGTATAGGCTTGTTTTCTTTTTCTTTATCTTTGTTTGTTTGTTTGTTTTCTTTTTTGTAAATTGTGAAATAGATTTTAACAGCAATAATTTTTTCAATCATCATATGAATCCATATTTCATCCCGACCTCATTTGACTCGGATAACTCTGACCAAGCTATGTACAACATGAACCAACCATATATGCTGGATTAGAATTATCTGACTCAATATGACTCATATCCCCAATCTTATGACTATAATTTTCAAAATAATTTCAACTCTTCACAGAGTCAATGGGGATTCATCTCCCCCGAGTCAAATTGTCAACCACCTTATCCACAATTTTCATTCCCCGAGTTGGATTCATATCCTCCTTTTTCTGTCCCACCAACTAAAGAAAAATCTAATTTGGAAAGGAGTATGGAAGCCATGCTTGAGTCCCAATAACAAATTTAAAATTTGCTCAATTCACAATTCTTCCCAAATCAAACTCTATATACTCCTTTTTCTAGAATATCCAATTAAAGAAGAATCTGAGTAAGAAAACGTTTGGAAGTCTTTTGTGAAAAAGTGCAACGATTTCAAAATATGTTAGACTCATCATCTCAACCAAATTTTACAGTCCTACTCATCTTTTCCAGTCTCATCGATTCAAAATGAACAACCATCAATACTGAACTTGAGTATGGAACCCTTGCGTGAGTCGAGCAGCAACCGCAAAATCTGATGGACTCACAATTTTACCACAATTTCTAAAATCAACTTCCATACTCACCTTTTCAAGAAGAACCAATTGCAAAGAGTATGGAAGACATTATTCAGACTCTAAATTTTGTTACCCGGCCTAGCAGTAGGTTAGACTTGATAATGAGCGATTTGATTAGTGAGAGTGAGGAAAGTCTTTCTTGTCAACCATTGACCAATCTTTATATCTCTAACTCTACCGATTGGACCCAAGAATCATGCTATTTTGGAAACCAAGATTCAATTTCAGCAAACCCATTGAAACTTGACCAAACTCCAAGGTTTGAAAATCACATTGACATTTTGGCAAGTTATCCTTTTCCCGAAATTGAACTTGAGCTTGAAAGTGATCCTAAACCTCAAGTTGGTAATTCCACTTCACTTTTTGATCAATAATGACTCCGATATCTTTATCAGATTTTTTCTCTATTCCGGAGTCAACATTGAATCTTGTACCAATACACCTTGAGATTGAATCAGCAATATCTTATGATCACACTTCATTAATGGGGAAAGTGTGTGAACATCAATTCTTTAGTTTGGACCCCATTTTTGAACCAATTTCGACTCCCCCTTTTGAAACTCGACTTGATCTGAGTCAAATTCTGAGTCGGTATCGATTTTTATTTCTGTTTCATTTGAGTCCAAATCAATCATCTCCCAAAATCACACTTCATTGTTGGACAAGGATGTTGAAGAAAATGATTCAGTAATTATTTTTAAAAATTGGACATTGGATAGGGGTAATTTTTTCAATAAGATCATACAGTTCTCAAACATTTTACTGGGTCGTATTAAAGAAGTCACTGATTGGTTCTTGCAAGATTCACAAATTTTGAATTGGGTCGCATTTTGTGGACCAATTAGACCACCATCGGAGCCACCATCATGAGGTAGTTTTCCTTCCCTCTCCATTTTTTATGTATATACACACTCACGATGCATTGAGGACAATGTATGAGATAAGTGTGGGGGAGGGTTTACTAACATAGGTTGTTTTAAATTTTCTTTCTTTTACACTTCTTTTTAGGAAATTTTTAAATTTTTCTTTTGTATAAAAACTCTTTTCTTTTCTTTTCACAAAACTTTTTGAACTAAGAGAAATAGTTTTAATTTATTTTTAAGAAAATTAAGATTATCTTAGGAATTAGGACGACCTAAAATTATCAAATAAACCGAGTCAAAATAATAGTTCTTATTTAAATTTTAGGATAAGAAGTAAGATTGAAAAGATAATTTGATCTTAAATTTTTTGCCTTAGATTTATGCACTTCACACTTACACAATTTTTGAGATTGAAACAAAGACTGATAATGCCATAAAAAATATATTAAAAAATGATGATAATAAAAATCACTTATTGAAGCTGGGTAATTCCTCATGAAGAATGATTAATCATGCCTAAAAAGATGGATAAAATCAAAATAATCCCCTTTAGTTTTGTGGCCTTATTTACTCGAGTCCTTAAGCCCGAGAGATGTTTCTCATCTGGTGCCCTAAGATCATCTGGTTTGGGGGTCACCGCTAAAGGCTCACTACCCGTGTAAGCTGGAAAGCCTAAGAAAACTAAGGAAAGAAAAAATGAAAAAGAAAAATATATATTAAATAAATGGCATAAAAGTTAGAGTCGATATCCCAAAAATCTTCACTGTTCACAAAGTGCATATTTTTCTAAAAGTTTTATGAAAGATCAAAAAATCAATTCAATTTTAAATTTCTTACATTTGATTTATAACAAGATTTTATATTTCGACTTAGTTTAACAAAAAATAATTTCTGATTAACCTATAAACTTGGATCACTTAAATTTTTCCAAAAATATTTCAACATTTTTCTCTATTTCAAAATTGTGTTTTCAAAATACTAACATTTGATTTCTTTCTTTATGGATTTTGTAGGTGTAATCCGCTGAAAATCCTCAAGAAACAAAACTCCTCCTCTAGGGGAAGGCTTGTTGCACATGCTCAGTGCAATCGCGTCACCTGCGAAAGTGGTATAATAATTTTTTTATTTTTTTTGTTTTGCTCGGGACGAGCAAAAGATAAGTGTGGGGGTGTGATTAGCCTCTAAAACTGCAAATTCTATAACACATCTCCGCGTTTATTTAATATTAAATTTTGCTTATAATACCTCTCTTGTGTGTTCTAGGTAAATGGCATGAAATGAAGAAAAAGACCCAAAATCACCATTTAATTGGTGATTAAAAGCCTACAAATATAGGCATTGACTTTGAAGAGCTGATTCGTCAAAAACAGGGGCCCACAATCAGAAACCGGGACATCCAACTAACAGGGACTGACGCGACAGCGCGCAGCAAGCGGCGCTGCGTGTGCTGCACTAGCATTTTGGGCCAGAGGTTGTCCCCCTGACCCCCTTTCCCCTAGTGCCTATAAATACCCCCTTTCAGGGAGATATACAGAGAGTAGGGCAATTTCTTTCCATGTTGTAATTTAGAGTAGTTTAGTTTAGGTTAATTCTTCTTCTTTTTATTTATATTTTTTATTTCTTGTAGATCTTGTAATAGGAGAGAGAGTAGTACATGGTGGAAAGCAAGAGTGTTTATAATAGAAAGTGACAAGCTATAAAAGGTTCACTCTTTACCTCTTTTTGTCTTCTTCTCTCTACTCCTTTTACATATTTAGCTAATTTTCTCTCATGGCAGCTAACTACTAACCACTAACTCGCTAACTTCTTATTTAATAATCCACATGAATCTAATACCCTCTACTTGGTCTTGCTCTTGCAAAAGCCATTGATAGCTCATGATGATGGATCTAACACTCTAACATCCTAACTCTCTAACAAGCTAACATTATTTTACTCCATACTTACTCTTATTTAGTTTTAATAGTTTAAGTGTAGCTTGCACTCGTTGTGTTGAGTTTGGATGTGAAAGTTATCGTATGGGTCATACTTTGAAACGCTCTTGAACCAAGGACTAGTGATGGCCAAGGATACATGTGAGGCAACTATCACTAAGAAATTAGCATGGTTAGTGGAGCCATTAGTAGTTAGTAGCCATGAATTTTTTCTTTTTCACTTTGTTTTAGATATATCACAAAAATCACAAAGAACCATTTTTTTGTGTTTCCCACTTCTTCGTGTTTCACCTATTCTTCTCTTTTCATTCTTTGTTTTCTTTTCTTTTCATTCTTTCAAACATTGAAAAACCGTTATCATACACGTGAACATACTGTGTAATCTTCTATCGCCTCCCGTCCGTATGAATTCGACTTGTTTTAGTTTCTATGCTATAACGGAAGTATCGAGGAAGCCAAAGCACACACATTTTAAATATCGATTTCAAAACATACACTTTTTTGTGTGTAGTTTCCCCCCGATCAGCTCTCACGAAATCTTTATCTGCGTGAGCAGCTGATGATTGACTTGTGTTACTGCCTCACATTCACGTTCTGCTATATCGTGATGGATGGCAACCAGTTCTCGATCGCGATCGGCTTTCGCCCGCTCGTCTAGTCGTCATCGTAGGTTGATTACCATCTGGATAAGTTGTCCGCGGGAGAGAGTCAATGGATCGAGTTCGTTAAGAGTGTTGATGTTGTGTTGGGTTACACCCCTATGAGCCATGACTGTTGTGCAAGAGTATTATGTGGAAGGGTTAGGGTATCGATGAAGAGATCTCAAGAGTATGGTCTTAAATATCACAATGAAAGCACCAATTTAGTGGGTAAATTTCTAAAGAATCAATTTACGCACCAAAATAATAGAGAAAGATAGTTAAATCAAATCACATAAAGCAAGCGCAAACATACAGAATTTACGTGAAAACCCAAAAGGAAAAAAATCACAGAGAGAGAGAAAAGAGAATTCCACAATAACAATGGTGATTACTTGTGGGCTTCTCTAGTGTACTAGGGTTTCTATACTCAAATTATCCACTAATCATGAGGGATCTATTATTTAAACAAGTAATAGCTATAAGATAAGATGAGGGAGTCACACTCAGTTTGAATACTTAAATTTCTCATTTTGATGGCAGTTGAGCTGAACATCCTAATTCGAATCAAGATAATCCTAGTTCGAATCAAGATAGGGGAGACTATGCCTCTATCTGGTAGTTCATGCCTTACTGTAGATAAGGATAAATTGTCCCCGAGGGGTAACTACCTCATTTGTATGATGATTAGGCTAAAAGATAAAGATCTCATTTAACAAGTTTTATCTCTTCTTCAAATTACCCAACACGCTTGATGTTCGAATTGGATGGAGACTCTGGATCAGAGCTTCATGCATCCCTTAAGGGGCCCGGATAGACACGTGTCGTAATTTCAGGCGAGTCAGAAAGTGACCACTACAATCGTCTTCTACCTCCTATACTTCTTATTTTCTTTTCTTTTCCTTTTGATTCTTTGAAATCTAGAGGAACTCGCTAACATAACCGTGACACAAGCGAAAAGGCTTCTATTGCCTCCCATCCCTGTGAATCAACCCATATAACCTTTATGCTATCATAGTAGTATCAAGACACCATAAGCACTTGTACTCTGCTTTCTAAACATACACATTTTCGTGCACAGTTCACCTACAATCAAATTTTTGGACCTTTGTCGGGGATTGAGAACGGCTTAATTCATGATTTTTCTTAACATTTCTTCTTTATTCCTGTGTGTAGGTCAATTTTTAGGTAATAATCATTGTAGAAGTCCACATGCCTGTAGCCCCTACTCTCGAAAGAAGGGGCCCTGTTTCCTTAGTATTGCCGTGCAGACGCGGCAATAGCTGCATTTGCGCGATAGTAACTGGGAGTTAGAACTCCATGTTTTGCAATTTCTTCACATTTTGGACTAAACTCCTATTTCTGCTTGTATTTTTTCCTGTATTGTTTGTCTGTACACTACAATAAAATAACAAAAAAACAATAATTAGAAGTGTCTAAAAACGGACATTTCATATTACTGTTTTTTGTTCTATTGTTGAGTATTAGACGGAGGTGTCCATATTGCATTGCATATGCATTAAGACAAATACGTGGGTGATTTACTTACTTTGAGTGTTTATTCTTGCCTATATTGTACAGTTACACGAATCGAACTTAAGGGCAAACCGCATGATAACATAAGGTGGGGGAGACATTACTCTCCTTTGGCCAAAAAATTACCTCCTCAGTCATCAACCCAAGCCTAAATAAAACTTGTTAGACGTTGGCCCTGGGGACATCTCGGACTCATTAAGAGATTAACCTCGGGAGAAAATTGTTAGTATCAGACTCTTAACAAATTGGTGTCTAAGGATTGGGGATTAAGAGATTAAGCCTCAAAGATTCAGTAGTTTGGCGTAATTAAGGCTTGTTGCCTACATAGGAATACCCCCAACTAAATTTTGCCCCTACCTAGCCGATTAGCTCGTGGTCTGATTATTGCAATATCTCTCTCCTGGACAGTCGACCAGTTAGGAGTCGTCTAGGTCTAGGTCAACCCTAGCATATGATTGTTTGATTTTTTTTCTTCATATTTGTTTGTTCATTTGCCTTTTTCTTTTTGTTTGTTTTTGTGAAATGGATTATAACAAAAAAAATTCAACTTTAATATGAATCTATTTTTCACCCCGACCTCATTTGACTTGGATAACTCCTACCCGGCTTTGTACAACATGACTCAACCAAATCGGCCAGATTGAATTTATCTGACTCAATGTAACATATATTCCCAGTATAACAACCCGATTTTGCAACATCATCTCAATGCTTTATAGACTCAATGGGGATTCACCTTTCCTGAGTCAAATTTTCAACCATCTTATCCACAATCATTCCCATATTTTGCTTCATATACTCATTTTCTAAAACCAATTGAAGAAAAAATAGAGTTATAAAAGAGTTTAAAAGCCCTACATGAGTCCAAGCGATAACTTCAAAATATTTTAGAATCTCAATTTACACAAAATTTTCAAAATTCATACTTACCCTTTAAAGTCCTACCTCCCTAAGAAGTAAAATTTGACTTGAAAATGAGTATAGAAATCTTACTTGAATATGAACAATAAATCCAAAATCTGATAGACTCACAATATCAAAAAAATTTCAAAACAACTTTCATACTCACATTTTTAAGAAGAACTGAGTGACTTAGAAAAGAGTATGAAAGACATAATTCAAATTCAAAATTTTGTTACTCAGTTCAAAAACGCATAAATGAGTCAATTGGTTAACACTTATAGGAATAAGAAGACGCTCCCTTATCAATCTTTGACCAATCCTAATATCTTTATCGATTTGATTCAAGAATCTTGTCATTTTGGAAACCAAGATTCAATTTCATCGTACCCATTTGAACTTGACCAAAATCAAATTTTGTGAATCATATTGACACTTTGACAAGTTATCACTTTTTTGAAATTGAACTTGAGTATGAATGTGATCGTGTCCTCAAATTTGTGATTCAGTTCCAATTTTTGATTCGATACCCACTTATGTATTATTACCTAAGCTGAGCAAGATTTTCGAGCCAATTTTGATTCCCATGCCTGTAATTCTTGAACTTGAATCACCAATCTTATAAAGTCACATTCTATTGAGCGAACATGAATGTGAATTAAAGATTCAATTTTTTAATTTGGACTCAATTTTTGAGCCAATTTTGACTCCATAACCTTTAATTGATTTGAGTCAGATCCCTGAGTCGATATTAGTTCCTATACCTCCTGGGACTAAATCAATCATCTTCCATAATTTCACTCAGTTTTCGTATAAAGGTGTAGAACAAAATGAATCAGAGATTATTTTTTAAATTAAAAATTTAATAGGGATACTTTTTTAAATAAAATCTTACTTATCTATAAATAATTACTTGGTTATATTAGGAGAGAGATCAATGGTGAGTTCCTACGAACACCATATTCTTTGGATTGAGGAGCATTTCATGCACCAATCAGACCTCAACCAGAACCACCACCCTGAGGTGGATTTTTCTTCCCTCTTTATTTTCATGCATATATGCATACATGATGCATTGAGGACAATACATGAGATAAGTGTGGAGGATGGTTTACTAACGTAGATTTTTTAGATTTTCTTTTTTTGCACTTCTTTTTAGGATATTTTTAGATTTTTTTTAGCCTATTTTTAGACTTTTCTCTTTTGTATGGGCTTTTTACTTTTCTTAAAAATCTTTTTGAAACAAGAGAAAAAGTTATGATCTATTTTTAAGAAAATTAAGTCGATTTTAAGAATTAAGGAAACCGCAATTATGACTTTCTAAATCTAATCAAAATGATGATTTTTTTTTAAATTTTAGGTTAAAAAATATAGATTGAAAAGTTAATTTGATCTTTAATTTTTTACCTTAGAAAATTTGCATTTAACACTTATACATTTTTGGGATTGAAACAAAGACTTAAAATGTCATTAAAAATGAATTAAAACTACTTATTAAAACTGGTTAATTATGCCCCAGGAAGCATGATTATTCACGCCTAATCAAAATAAAAATCAAATCTTAGTTCTGTGACTTGTTTACTCGAATCCTTAAGCCCGAGGGATGTTTTCTCATCTGATGCTCTAAAATCGTCTGGTTTAGGAGTCACCAGCTAAAGGCTCACTACCCGCATAAACTAGAAAGCCTAAAAAAACTAAGGAAAGAAAAATATATCTAGAAATAAATGGCTTAATAGTTAGAGTTGAATCCTAAAAATTCACACTATTATAAAGTGTCATATTATCTAAGTTTTATGAAAGATCAAATGAACAATTCAATTTTGAATCTTACCCTGAATTTATTACAAGATCTTGCATCTGAACTAAGTTTAAGGACAAATAATTCTTGGTTAATTTATAACCTTTGATAGCTTAATTTTTTGCAAAAATATTTCAAAAATTTTCTCTTTCAAAATGTGTTTTTAAAATATTAACATTATTTTCTTTCTTTATGGATTTTGTTGGTGTAATCCACTGAAAACCCTTAGGATACTATAAGTCCTCCTCGAGGGAAAACCTAAAGGTTTAAAGGCTTGCTGCACGCACTCAGTGTAGTTGCTTCAATTGCGAATGTAGTGTAATAACACTGTCAGTTTAGTTTTTAGTTTTCTTATTTTGCTCAGGACGGGCAAAAGATACGTGTGGGGGTGTGATTAGTCATAAATTTTACATTTTATTATTGTATTTTCCTACCAGTTTTTATAAATAAACTAGCTAATAATCGATTTTGTCGTTATTTATGCATATAATATTGGGAGAAGGGCAAATTGGTAAAAAGAGGCTGAATATTGCGATTTTTAGGATAATTTTGGAGATTTCTTTAAGGCCCAGTCTTTTTAAAAGAAATCAAAATAGACTCAAATTGAAGCCCAATATTGAAGCCTGATCTGCTAAAATTTCAGAGTAAAAATCATAAAATTTAGTATATAAAGGATCCTCTCGTAGCTAGACGAGTCCAGAAGCAGAAGATCAGGGCCTATGGCCCTAATCAAGCTGCAAACTTGCGGCTTTTATCGCGTTCTCGCGGCATATCCACGGTCAAGGCCCCCGATCTTCGACATGTGGCTTCTCCCAATGAAGCCCTAGCTTCTCGTTGCCTATCAATACTGCATTGCTGGCTAGAATTCGAGCGAGGAGAGCAGATTCTAGGTTTCTTCTCTTTAGTGCAGTGTAGAATTTTTCTTCTTTTTCTTTTTCTTTTTCTTTTCTTTGTGTTTTCTTCTTTATTTTAGATCTAAGATTAGACCAGAGAGTGATTAATGGGAGAAATAGAGAGTTATTTATAATACAGTATGATAATCTATAATAGGTTTCCTCATTTCTCTTCATTATTTCTTCTTTGATTTCTTCCTAGATGCTTAACTGGTTTTCTACTAACCACTAATTATCTAATTCTTGATTGATAATCCACATGAATCAATATCCTCTACTTATTTCTCTTTATTGTTTCTTCTTTGATTTCTTCCTAGATGCTTAACTAGTATTCTTTCATGGTGATCTACCTACTAACCACTAATTATCTAATCTTGACTGATAATCCACATGAATCTAATATCCTTTACAAGGCCTTACTCTTGCAAGAGCCATTGGTGGCTCATGATGATGGGTTCTAACTCCTAACTTGCTAACAAGCTAACTTGCAATGATTAGTTTACTTCCTACTTACTCACTTGTAGTTTTGATGGATTAATTATACCTTGCATCTTGTTAACCAAGTTTTGATGTGGGGAGAAATCTTATGGACCATACTTTGAAAATCTCTTGAAGCCAAACCTAGTGATTGCCAAGGATCCATGTAAGACAATTATCACTCTAAGAGATTAGCATGGTTAGTAAAACAATTAGTAGTTAGTAGCCATGAGTTTTCTTTCCTTTTGATTTCGTTTTCAAAACTATTTTTTCAACTATCTACACTATGTTTTTATTTTCGTTTTCATCATCTTCTACCTCCTCTACTACTTGTTTTCTTTTCTTTTCCTTTTGATTCTTTGAAACCTAGAAGAACTCGTTAACATAATCATGACGTGATCGGTAAAGCTTCTATCGCCTCCCATTCCTGTGGATCGACCCCTATAGCCTCTATGCTATCAGGTAGTATTGAGGAAGCCAAAGCACTATAAGCACATACACTCTGATTTCTAAACATACACATTTTTCATGCGCAGTTCACCTACAATCAACAACTTCAACCTTCAATCCTCTACACAAGGGAAGAACTAAACCAATGAAGTTTAAAAGCTCCTAGCAACCACAAAGATTACTTTTTTTTTTACAACTTCTTTAAGTTTTGAGTGCAGAAAAATGAAGCTCAAAAAGTTTTGTGAGAGAAAAATCAGTTGAGAAAATTGAACTTGAAAGCTTAAAACTTGCTGAGAATGATTTGAAATTGAGAGTTCTTGAAAATTGAAACTTAAAAATAAAACTTATTTTTCTTTAAAAACTTTGATTTCAAATTTTTATGTAAACTTGTTTCTTAAGTGAAAAACTTCTCCTACAATGACCCATATATAAAGGCAGTAGGTAAGTATCATTAAAGATCTAAACCAGTCATTAAAATCCTAATAAAGTGAAATATACCTATTTGGGAATAAGACAAAACAGTTTGAATAGAGGAAAACTCATTTTATTTGAATTTTAGCCTAAACGACACAGTAGATCTATCGATAGTTCTATTGGGCTGTCGACAGTCCAGTGTGCAACGTCCATATTTTGGTCATTGCGGAGCTCACCTATCAATAGCTTAATAGACATGTCGACAGCTGACTGATACTGAACGTATCTGTAAGATCACCTAGAGGGGGGGTGAATAGGTGATGGCTAATCTAATGGTCACTTATGAACAAATAATGCGGAATTAAAACTAAGTTGACCAAATTAAACTTCTTTTAATTGAACACTTATGTATAACACAAGAGTGTTGCCGAATTCCCCTTGCGAGGCTCTGGACAAACTCCTCTAGATTCCCCTTGAATGGGTTGAGGTGTCGCGTTGGCTCTCTTGGTTGAATACTAGTGTTAATAACAATCCCAAGTAAGTATAGCAATTATGAGCACAAAGGTATATCATGCATATAAGAGATAAAGACTATAAAGTAATGCAAGATATAAGTGAGACAAAAAGAGTAAGAGAGTAAGAGTGAGCAATCGCAAACACAAAGGGTTTGTTTCGAGGTTCGAGCACACTTGCTCTACATCCCCGCCTTCGACACACGAAGGATTTCCACTATGCACGATCCAACCGGATCTCTCCTTGGTGCCGCAACACCTACAAGCCCTCGGACTCCCAAAGTCCCTTACACACCACAAGCCCACCGGCTCGTCGAGGCCGCACCTCAAGCTACAAGAGTTCGCACCCGAACCCTAAACAACCACGAGCACACTTGCCCGTCTCCTCAAAGTACAAGATGAAATCTTGGTGATCTAAACACTTGATCACCTACAAAAACTCTCACTACAACACCTATAGGATGAATAGCTCAATGGATGCTCAAGTGTTTGTGTGAGAAAGCAAGGAAAGAATCTTTGGTGAAAATCTCAAGAAATCACTTTTACACTCTTATAAAATCTTCCCTTTTGATTGGAAGTATTAGCTCACTATTTTTGTGGAGAAAAACCTCTGAAATGAATATGAGAAAACAGGCTCTAATGGTCTCCAAAAATCTTGGTTCAAAACAATGACAAAACCCCCTTTTATAGAGGCCAGAAAAATCTGACCGTTGGGCTCTGTCAGTACTGCCGGTCGACCGGTCCGGTCGACCGCCAACGGTCAAGAATCCGACCGTTGGAGCCTCCGGTCGACCGACCCGGTCGACCGAGCAACTGGAGAAGAGAGTAAACTCTCTGTCGGTCGACCGACCCGGTCGACCGAGATTTCCTGAGAGCAAAGCTCTCTGAAGCGGTCGACCGGCACGGTCGACCGTTCTCCAGTGCACACAGGCGTGCACGTTTGTGCACGTCCGGTCGACCGACCCGGTCGACCGGCCACTGTCAGTTCTAAAAAATCAGAACTGCCAGAACCTGAAAATTTTGGGATTAAAGATTGGTCTTTTTGGCTTAATAAAAAATCCCATAAATACTTAGAAATTCTACAAAAAATAGTTTTATGATATAGAAATATGCTTGCACAAAATCAAGGCATGTTATTAAAGATTTGACTATTTTTTGTAACTTGGAAATATTGGCTCATAATAAAAACTGTTTTTCTAAAACAACATGTTTTTCCAAATTTTCATCAAATACAAAAACAAGATATACTTTAAAGCATAGTGTGTATGGATATGATCCACTACACAATCAAGATGAAATATCTAGTTTTTGACATAAAGCACTAAACTTGGTTTTGAAAGATATGTATATAGGTAACATCAAAACCAAGACATGTATTTTGTCCAATGAAAAACTTTTTTACCAAGAGTCTTTTCTAACTAAAAATTCTTTTATGAAAAGACAATTAAATCTCAAGAGTGTGTGTGTGATATGACTTGAGCAATCCACCAATCTATTCTATCCTTTATATTTTTATCTAAAACAAATAAAAATCTTATACCTAAACACAAGTCTTCATCCTCTTGAAGTCTTCACTTGAAGGCTTCTCATCTTCTTGACTTGGTCCACAGGCAATCCATTGAGCTCATCTCTAGATGTGGTCTTGATCCATAGGCTCGTGAATCAACCGGTGCTAGCTTCACAACTTGTCTTTAAATCCTTTATTGAAGCTCCACACCTACTAAGATCTTGATAAAGAATCTGTCACTAATTAAACACAAGATCATTAGAAAATATAACTACATGAGTTGATCATCATCAAAACTAGAGTGATAGGCCTTTGGGCCAACAATCTCCCCCTTTTTTATGATGACAAAACTCATGAAGTTATATATGCATGGATTAAAGTAAAGCTTCAAAGAAGCTCCCCCTTAACTCATGCATAATAAATAAGCAATAGATATTCAATGAAGCACATAAAAATGTATGCAAATGAATGCATGTAAAACAAAACAAATCTTTTATTTCTTGTGATGCATGAGTAAAAGCACAAGTCAAAATCCTTTCTCCCCTTAAGTAAGGAACAAATACTTCTCCCCCTTAAGGAAATCATGCATATAACACAAATACTTCTCCCCCTTTTTGTCAATCATCAACAAAGGGTTCAAAGTTCAAATCATCAAACAAATTTTCTCCCCCTTTTTGTCAAAAATAAGAAATCAAGGAGGGTAAAATCAAATCAATCAATAAGATTTATATGCGATATACATTCATGAAGAGGAAGACGCTAAGTTAACTTCCCTACACATATGCATTACATGAAGAAGGGATGACAAGCCTTAACTCACATAACACATATTATGTAATGCATAAGAGGAGATGTGAAGCTCCCCCTACACACGTATATCATATAAAGAAGAGTTGTCAAGCTTCTCAATTTATAATATACTCAACATGAATCCATATGTAAGAGAGATGTTAAGCTCTCCTTGCATATAGGAAATACAAATCAAAAATTTTGAATATTTCTTTAACAAGACAAAATTTTGAACTTTTCTTATGAAAACAAAATTTTGAAATATCTTAAAATACACAGCTTTCTTTTAAGGTACCAAATGTAGAACAATCAAATTTTTGAATTTTGATACCAATTTTGAAATACAATGCATAAGCTTTAAAATAAATAAGATTTGAAGTAAGCTTAGCATTAACAACTATTGTGCTTTAAAATATAAATCCATTTTAATACAAGCACACAACAATCATATATATGTATGAAAAGAGTATACCAATTTAAGTAGAGACATACATATATGAAAGAACAACATATGAGTATACACAATAAGAGGTCATATTGATACCAATTGAAACTATCCAATGATACCAATTGAAAATTAAGCTTAAGTGTATATATCATAAAATCTACCACATGAAGAATTCGAACTAGTTAAATGAAGGTGTTTAACAACTAGTACGGAATCCTTCAATCAAGGAATAAGTCAAAAGTTTTTCATGAAATATCAATGAAACACAAAGCACTAAAAACACTCTATCCATAAAGTCCATATCAAAGAAGAAGTGAGTGTGATAGTGTTATGTGGAACATGGTATCATGAAAAATAGCAATAAAACTCAATATTCCTTAAAATTTTGAAATCATGAAATCCATCACAAAATTTTATTGAAAAATTACAAAAATTTTTTTTATTAAAAACTAAAATTTATATTTCAAGATATATGTATGTTTTGACAAGACATTAAGTATACATACATATCCTTAAAACACAATTGAGTCCATATATAGATTTGCATGAAAGGCAAATGACTCAAGAGGTATCCATGTATATCTTAATGTTTTGGCAAGACAAACATATACATGAAATGAAAGCACACTATCATAGCATAAATCCAAAATGGGAATACAGGTTTAAAATGTAATAATCATCAAAACCTAGGCTATACTAGCACACTAAATGGGCACAAATAAGCATTCAAACCCAATCATATATAGATTTATTTGTGATCCATAATGTGTACAAGTATAGATCCAAGTGTTGACAAATACTAACATTTAAACTAATATTCAAATCATGAAGCATCAAATAAATTTTGAGAATACAAAAGAATTTATCCATATGATTAAAAATAGGATCATGTGAATCAATTTGAAGAATAGATAACTAGTTTAAATGGATTTTTGACAAACTAGTTAAAGATCCTTCAAAAATACAAAGTCAAATGTTTTCCATAAATAATACTAAATACATAAAAGTTCAAGCACTCATAGTCCATAAAGCTCAAAAATTATCTTTTATCATAAAAGAAGAGTGTTCAAAGGTTATGTAAATGGTATTTTCATGAAAATAGAAAGTGAAGCATGAATCTCATGAAATCTTATTTTTCATCTTAAAACAAATCATATATTTTTCATAAAGTATTTTGTATTTAGCAATGCTTTATGAAAATAGTCATTCAAGCTCAAAAAGATCATAAATCACATTTTGTTGTACAAATGAAAAATCCTTTTTTTTTATTATTATTTATTTAAAATACTAATCTTCATGGTATATGTATGATTTATCCAATTCTAACAATATGCATACATATCCCAAATATGAAAAGAGTCCAATATATATTGCATGAAGGCAAATGACTCAAGGTTATACATGTATATTTATTAGATTTGAATTAAACACACATATACATGAAGTAAGATTAAGGATAGGCATAACAAGTATAAATGACCGAATCATCAAAACTAGCCTATACACATGCATATAGTGGATACAAATGAGCATGAAGTTCAAATATATATGAGTCAATTGTAGTTCACTATTCATATATGTATAAATGCAAGTTTTGACACATTCTACATTTAAGTATGTAAATGCCACATGAAGTACCAAAAAAAATATGAACATGCTACATGAAATTAAAAGCATGTGCAAAAATGAAATAGGAGTTTAGAAATCGTTACCAACTCCAAATCTCCTAGCATGGTGGTTGACCCACCAAAATTCCTTGATAGCGGTGCTCCAAGTATGTGTCATTTTAGTTCAAATGCACCCACCATCAAGGTACCAAATCTCTCACGTTTTGAGAGATTCCTTACCTACATCAAATACACAAGGTGGGGATTTTGGTACCCATATTTTCTTGGGTCCTATGGGGTTAGTCTTGTAAGGAACCCAAGCATTTTATTTTTATCAAAAATAAGAACATTTAACCTTTCATAACAAAATTTTCTTAGATGGCCTTTGCGGCCACAATGTGTACATGTGTACACCTTAGCATACTTATGAGTGGGAGTGTGAGCATGATGTGCATCATAAGCATGGTCATGATGATGATGTGCATGAGTATGAGGAACTTGTTTCTTTTGAAACAAGGATTCCAATCTAGTATGATTGAATGCACATGAGCTCAAATTAGAGCTCAAATTATCAATTTTATTTTTCAAATTTTTAATCTCATTTTGATCAATGTGTGCATGAGAAGCATGATGAGATATAGAATCACTTTTCTTTTTCTTTTGTGAAACAAAATCTTTTTCTTTTTCACAAATTTTTCTTTTCAAAGATTTATTTTCTTGAAAAACATCTTCCTTTTGTTTTTTCACCAAATCAATCTTATTTTTCAAAATCATATTTCCTTCACATAAAACATTCAATTTAGACATTAAGGAAATATTCTCATTTTTCAAATCTTCATTTTCTTTTTCTAAGCATGCCATTTTATTTTCTAAAGAATCTTTATCATTAAGCATGGCATCAAAATTCTTTTTCAAAATTTTATTATCTTTTTCTAAACATGCAATGTTACTTCTAAAAGAGTCATGTTCTACATGCATGCAATCAAGTTCCTTTTTCAAATTTTTATTTTTCTTTTTAATCATGTCATATTTTTCAAGCACAAAATGACAAAAGGTAGCAAGCTCATCATATGACATGTCTACATCCTCATCATCGGATTCGGTGTTTACCTCAAGGGGGTTATCCCCTTGGACCATATAGCATACGTTGGAGATGTCGCTTCCAACGTCCGAATCGCTCCCCGCATAGTATAGGTCCTTTTCGCCAAGGGAGGTGATGATGTTCCAAGCTACAAAAGCTGATTCAACATTAGAAACCCTAGATAAATAATCATCATTTAGGGTTGACTTAATAGTATGAAGGGCTTTTGCATTAGCCTCAATGTTCTTACCATTTAAGCAATATTCTTTATTAGTTGTGGCAAGATATACACTAAGGCCAAGTCCTTTGAGGAACAAAGACATCTTAACCTTTCAAATTTGGATGTTAAGGATGTCAAAGGTGGGTGGTGACATGAAGTCCATGGTGTGTGTACAAAATATTGTGATTAGCCTAAAAGTAGGATCTTTAACTCTAGGTTGTTAGACCCAATATCAAGAGCACTTGGCTCTGATACCAATTGTAAGATCACCTAGAGGGGGGGTGAATAGGTGATGGCTAATCTAATGGTCACTTTGAACAAATAATGCGGAATTAAAACTAAGTTGACCAAATTAAACTTCTTTTAATTGAACACTTATGTATAACACAAGAGTGTTGCCGAATTCCCCTTGCGAGGCTCTGGACAAACTCCTCTAGATTCCCCTTGAATGGGTTGAGGTGCCGCGTTGGCTCTCTTGGTTGAATACTAGTGTTAATAACAATCCCAAGTAAGTATAGCAATTATGAGCACAAAGGTATATAATGCATATAAGAGATAAAGACTATAAAGTAATGCAAGATATAAGTGAGACAAAAAGAGTAAGAGAGTAAGAGTGAGCAATCGCAAACACAAAGGGTTTGTTTCGAGGTTCGAGCACACTTGCTCTACATCCCCGCCTTCGACACACGAAGGATTTCCACTATGCACGATCCAACCGGATCTCTCCTTGGTGCCGCAACACCTACAAGCCCTCGGACTCCCAAAGTCCCTTACACACCACAAGCCCACCGGCTCGTCGAGGCCGCACCTCAAGCTACAAGAGTTCGCACCTGAACCCTAAACAACCACGAGCACACTTGCCCGTCTCCTCAAAGTACAAGATGAAATCTTGGTGATCTAAACACTTGATCACCTACAAAAACTCTCACTACAACACCTATAGGATGAATAGCTCAATGGATGCTCAAGTGTTTGTGTGAGAAAGCAAGGAAAGAATCTTTGGTGAAAATCTCAAGAAATCACTTTTACACTCTTATAAAATCTTCCCTTTTGATTGGAAGTATTAGCTCACTATTTTTGTGGAGAAAAACCTCTGAAATGAATATGAGAAAACAGGCTCTAATGGTCTCCAAAAATCTTGGTTCAAAACAATGACAAAACCCCCTTTTATAGAGGCCAGAAAAATCTGACCGTTGGGCTCTGTCAGTACTGCCGGTAGACCGGTCCGGTCGACCGCCAACGGTCAAGAATCCGACCGTTGGAGCCTCCGGTCGACCGACCCGGTCGACCGAGCAACTGGAGAAGAGAGTAAACTCTCTGTCGGTCGACCGGCCCGGTCGACCGAGATTTCCTGAGAGCAAAGCTCTCTGAAGCGGTCGACCGGCACGGTCGACCGTTCTCCAGTGCACACAGGCGTGCACGTTTGTGCACGTCCGGTCGACCGACCCGGTCGACCGGCCACTGTCAGTTCTGAAAAATCAGAACTGCCAGAACCTGAAAATTTTGGGATTAAAGATTGGTCTTTTTGGCTTAATAAAAAATCCCATAAATACTTAAAAATTCTACAAAAATAGTTTTATGATATAGAAACATGCTTGCACAAAATCAAGGCATGTTATTAAAGATTTGACTATTTTTTGTAACTTGGAAATATTGGCTCATAATAAAAACTGTTTTTCTAAATCAACATGTTTTTCCAAATTTTCATCAAATACAAAACAAGATATACTTTAAAGCATAGTGTGTATGGATATGATCCACTACATAATCAAGATGAAATATCTAGTTTTTGACATAAAGCACTAAACTTGGTTTTGAAAGATATGTATATAGGTAACATCAAAAACCAAGACATGTATTTTGTCCAATGAAAAACCTTTTTACAAAGAGTCTTTTCTAACTAAAATTCTTTTATGAAAGACAATTAAATCTCAAGAGTGTGTGTGTGATATGACTTGAGCAATCCACCAATCTATTCTATCCTTTACATTTTTATCTAAAACAAATAAAAATCTTATACCTAGACACAAGTCTTCATCCTCTTGAAGTCTTCACTTGAAGGCTTCTCATCTTCTTGACTTGGTCCACAGGCAATCCACCGAGCTCATCTCTAGATGTGGTCTTGATCCATAGGCTCGTGAATCAACCGGTGCTAGCTTCACAACTTGTCTTTAAATCCTTTATTGAAGCTCCACACCTACTAAGATCTTGATAAAGAATCTGTCACTAATTAAACACAAGATCATTAGAAAATATAACTACATGAGTTGATCATCATCAAAACTAGAGTGATAGGCCTTTGGCCAACAGTATCAGTTGTCGACAATTGAAGTGGGCTATCGACAGTCAGCTCTGAAACACAGAGAACCTCACTCTCTGTAAAACCCTATCGATAGCCTCCACGCAGGGTCTATCAACAGCACTATAGGGCTGTCGAAAACACTATTGAGTTGTCGAAAGTCAGAGACAAAAAATATAGTATTTTTGAAACAATTTTAAAACAATTTTTATTTAAAACTTGTATAGGGTATCTTGTGTAAGTGTGTAAGTCTTGAGCATCAATTCAACACCAAAACTTAAGCACTCTAATTTCTTATAAAGGGTTATACTCTCTTCAAGTCTTCATCAAGAGGGCTTCTCCAAATTTCATGCTTTAACTGTCTGAGCTTGAATCCCTTCCTTGAATGAACTTGTTCACTTCAAAATCTTCCTTTGAAGGAAGAATGAAACTAATTCTTTTCTCATGAACTCTATAAGCTTAAACACTAGAACTTATTAGTATCAAATGACTTCATGTGGTTTGTAATCAATAAAACAGAATCGAGGATTGTACCCTTGGGCCAATAGTTAGTTTCACAACAGGAGAGAGAATTTCATTAAAGTCAATACATTTCCTATGTTGAAATCCCTTCACAACCATCCTTGCCTTGTACCTCTTGGTGTCATCATGCTCCTCCTTCAACGGTAGACCCACTTGTTATATAGGGCGTGCTTGTTTTCTGACAATTCAACTAAATCGCTTGTTTGATTCTTCATAAGAGACTCCATCTTATCATCCATAGCAAGATCTCAGTTGATTTTGTCTCTTACTTGCCTCCTCATAACACTCAGACTCACCACTGTCAGTTAACAACAGATGGTATAAGGAAAGAGAATATATTTCCGAAGCTCTAGTCGTCCGGGTTGATCGCCTCAACTCGCTTTGGGTTGTCAGAGGCTCCACTCGGAGTTTCTCATTCCTTTCCAGAATGTGCCGAACCTTCTTCACAGGAACATCATCAAGTTTGATAGAACTTTGACTCCGCAGCATCCTGTTGTTCCGGAGTGCTCCAAGATGCCGCTCTGGGATCCTTCTTTGAAGTGATCCTCACCGTCATCAAGTCCTTGTACATCTTCTGCTCATTGATTACCACATCCTTGTGTCCAAGGATCTTTCAATTTCTTGGATCCCAAAACTAATAACCGTACTCGCTTGTACCATACCCAGTAAAGATTGTCACATCCCGCTTCCCAAAATATATGAAAACGGAGTCGTGATGAGAGTCGGCGATGTACATACGCGAGAAAAATACCACATGCATATACGCTAAGCCTAAAGTAACCTGAACAAGCTATATAATCATTATGATAAATTAATATCACTACAATATGACATATAAATATCTAACATATATGATATCATATGAATATAGGAAATGGAATAACGACTGAAAGCGACATATATAGAAAATCAAGAAAACTATAGAAACAACAGGAATGAAAAGAAAGACAATAATATCGGAATAGGTAGAGAAAAACTCCAGCTCCTTGTAACATGTCCAACCTCAGTGAACACTTAATCAATAACATGAAACATTCAGTATCTGAATGTGCAAATCTAGGGTGGTCAGGAAGCGACATAATAAATGTGTAAGAAAAAAAAGGTACTTGTGCGTATAAACAATGTGTACATGAAATGATAACACACTGGAAGGGATGACATGAATAAAACATTAATAAGAAGAGAGTATGATATAATAGATGTCAATCAGCATAGTACAAGTATCATGATGACATGCAATACCTAACTTAAGAAATGAGATCAATCTAGTATACAATAAGGTGTCAGATGTCTATATATGAGTACAGTTAGGTGAATACAGTCAATTACGCTACATAATACAGTTTTTCATTATCAATTATGTCAGGGAACACCAATTGCCACATATAATACACGCATCCCATACTACGCCACTACACGTGTCAATCAGGGTCCTAAGTTATTGAAACTGATTGGTTGGAGACATTGTTCATACTTTATGTGGGTTTCTTACATATGCGGAATCACGGCCTAATCACCTAGCGCTGAACCAGATCCTACCATTAGGTAATCAATAACAATAGAAATATGAACAATACGGGATATCAGTCATCCCCAAAATCCTGCATTGAAATCGTATCTTGACTGCGCAACCTGTATCGTAGGTCCACCCAAAATACAGACGTTGTCTCCTCCATCAATTTTCTCAATCCCGGTATAAGTTATCTTTTTACATTATTTTTTAAATCAATCAATATCCATGTTATTTTGATTACTGTGACGATATGGTGACAGTAATAATATCAATGTTGTAACAATAATAATGTGAATAATATTACCGTGTAAACGGTAGAATAATAAAACAATGCATATATTACGGTCTGACAATATTTTCCTAGTAACTTTTAATAACATGAATTAATTATAGTTATAGGTCTAGACACTGATCCCTTACAATACAGTCCCAAGCACTACTACTCTGGTACAGATATTATCTAAGTGAGCATGGTCATGAACAGTATAATGCAGAATAATATATATATTTGCATGAAACAATAAGATAAAATGTTAAAATTGAAATAGACCAATAAACAAACAGTCACATAAAATAACATGATTTTGGAACTAAATCATCGTCTGGTAACGTGATTTTGGAACTAAATCATCATCTCGTCTTCACTGCACGAACTACTACGAACCTCTGGATCATCTCATGGGGCGGCCTTCGAATCGTCAGTGTATCGGGTCCACAGTGAACATAAATCTAGAGAAAGTGGGTTTCATGTTATCGGTTTGAATCGCACGAACTGGATTCGCATTGGCAGGCAAGAGGGAGGCGCGGCCTGGGTGATAATGGAGCTCTGATGGATCTTGCAGAAAACGCCGGTGGCACGACGGTGGCACGATGGTGGCTATGGAGATGTCATGCTCGACTCCGAGCTGCCATGGATATGGCGCAGTTTGCCGGCAGCAAAGGCATAGCTTGGACTGCTGTTGATGGTGTCTCGGCCCAGGGGCATGGTTGCATTCGCCTGGGAGTGTGATGTGCTCAGAGCTTGATGTTGGCTGCCAAGGGTGTTCCGACGAGGTGGAGGATTGCCCCGAGGATGATGCGTGGATGGGATCATGGAGGAGGCTATGGCTGCTGTTCACAGAGGATTTGGCCTGGGCTTAGGTTGCAAGCATGGAGAGAGGGAGGAGTGCATACATACACATGCAGTCCATACACACACATCACAACACACGCTCATGCATAAACATGGATTTATGATAGGCTCATTAATGCAAAAGAATGATAAAGTTGAAGGTGGATCTATAAATTGAACAAAAAGTCAGAATAAGAATCACAGTGACCAAGAACTTGCACTAAATGGGATGATTGCATTTAAGTTTACCACCATCCAAAGTCTGAATAAAAGTAATGGGAGAAATTAGTCAGTCTATCACTATCCCAACTACAGTGCATGTAACATGTAACATTGACAGTAGTTGCTTATATTTGAACCTGAGAAGTATATGCATTTCTAGGGAAAAGCTAAATGAATACGAGAGAGTGTAGATGTTTAAGATCAACTGCCTCTATGATAAAAGGGCACACTGGGCATGAGAGGCATGCACATATGCATAATACACAGAGTAGCAGCAGTGACATGAACAGTGATGAACACAAAACAAATCAAATCCAAATATATCCTCCAAAAGAAATAAAAAGCAAAACCAATAAAATACTTTTCTTTAAGAGCCTAGATAAAATATATAGCATCCATAACAATTATATATAAACATGTATCTTAAATAAAAGAGAGAGAAACAAAGATGAAGACTCACGGCAAGGGGAAAAAGTGGTTGCCGATGGCCGGCGAACGACGGAGACAGAAACTACAGAGAGTGTCTACGGCTTAAAGATCTCACCGGGAAGGGTGTGAGTGTGCTCGCGCTCACCGGCGATGATCGGTGGTGACCCATGGAGAGGTGGAAGATATCATGGAGAAAGGGAGATGGAAAAGCAAATGATGTAGCATGGGTTGTTGCTTGGGGGGCTGGTTGTTGCCAAGGTTGTTGATCTCAGGGTGGCTCGGGAATGGACATATGGAGGAAATCAGCAAGAGGAGGAGTAGGCCGAGGGTCGTGCTTATGGGTTCTGAGAGGAAGGGCTAGCCAAGCTAGGATGGATGTTGTGGGGGTCTCACGGTAAGAAGGAGAGGAAAAAAAGAGATGGTGAGATTAGTTAGGATTTAATTATGATTTGGTTTAGAAAGTTAAGATTATGATTTGAATGGGTAATGGGCCAATGGGCTAAGGGTTTGGATCATGGGTAAAAATTTGAATTGGTTTAGTTTAATGGCTAATGGTTTATGGGTTGGGCATCTATGGGCTTGGTTTGGACCAAGGCAAAAATCAAAAGAATGAAGAAGAATAAATATGACTTGGTAGGACGGGCTAATGGGCTTAGGGAAAATGAAAAGAAAATAGGAATAATACCAATGGCATATTAATAATAATTATAATAACAATAACAATAATAGTAATGATAATAATAATAATACACCAAAAATGATAATAACCAAGGACTACATATTAATAAAAACTTAAAATAATTATTAATAATAGTAGAAACTCAAAACAATTAGTTATGATAACTCACATGAAATAATAATAATAATAATGGTAACAATAACAATGATGATGATGATGATAGTTATTAATAATACATAACGGCAATTAACAATGACAATGATAATTAACAAAAATATTAATAATATTGTATATATACATATACACATGTATAAAACCTATTAGTCAATGTTAATAATGATACATAATTCGAATTAAATTAAATAAAACAGAAATACAGGATTAACAGGCAGGGGATATTACATTCTACCCACCTTAACAACTCCTCAAATTTTTGGTAAGGCGGGGGATGAAAGAAGATCAAAGTCAAGGGAGAAGATATCGAGCTTTCAGTCACTTCTTACTGCATCATGGGTCACCACGCTTCCGTTATGGCTCTTATCTCTAATATCAGCTTCAAAATAGAGTAACCGGTTCTAAGAGACAAGACCTGGTAAAAGAGTAAAGACGAATGTAAGAATCAAGGAAAGAATTCAAACTACTTTGGAAGAAGAGTTGGAGTCAGGAATATCAAGAGATCAGAGATCTAAAAGATGTATTTCCAAGGAAAGGATGATCGATTCTCAAATGGACTCAATATTGTTGTGTGAATAGTATATGTTTATTGCAGTATCAATATAACATGCTTTAGGTCACAAGTAAGAACAAGGTCTTCTTTGTGTTGAAAATCTGGCTCTGATACCAAGAAAACTCTGTCACACCCCGCTTCTTAAAATACGTGAAAATGGAGTCGCGATGAGAGTCGGCGACGTATATACGCGAGAAAAATATCACATGAATATACGCTAAGCCTACAGTAACCTGAACAAGCTATATAATCACCATGATAAATCAATATCACTGCAATATGACATATAAATATCTAACACATATGATATCATATGAATAGAGGAAATGGAAAACGACTGAAAGCGATATATATAGAGATCAAGAAAACTACGGAAACAACATGAATGAAAAGGAAGACAATAATATCAGAATAGATAGAGAAAAATTTCAGCTCCTTGCAACATGTCCAGTCCCATCGAACAGCTGATCAATAACATCAAACATTCAATATCTGAACGTGCAAATTCAGGGTGATCAGGAAGCGACCGAATAAGTGTGTAAGAAAAGGGAAGGTGCTCATGTATATAAACAGAGTGTACATAAAATGATAACCTACACTAGAAGGGAAGACATGAATAAAACATTAATAAGAAGAGTAGTAGGATATAATGAATGTCAATCAGCATAGTACAAGTATCATGATGACATACAATACTTAACTGCAGGAGTAATGAGATCAATCTAGTATACAATCAGGTCAGATGTCTATATATGAGTACAGTTAGGTGAATACAGTCAATTACGTTACATAATACAGTTTTCATTATTAATTATGTCAGGAAACACCAATTGTCATATATAATAGACGCATCTCATACTACACCACTATACGTGTCAATCAGGGTTTTAAGTTATTGAAACTGATTGGTTAGAGATATTGTTCATGCTTTATGTGAGTTTCGTATATACCCGAAATCACAGCCCAATCACCTGGCATTGAACCAGGTCCTACAGCTAGATAGTCAATAATAATAGAAATATGAATAATACGGGATGTAAGTCATCCCCCGGAATCCTACATTAGAACCGTATCTCAACTGCGCAACATGTATCTTAGGTCCACTCAAAATACAGATGTTGTCTCTTTTTCAGTTTCTCCAATCCCGGTGTAAGTTGTCTTTTTATATTATTATTTAAATCAATCAATATCTATGTTATTTTGATTACTGTGATGATATGATGATAGTAACAATATCAATAATCTAACAATAACAATGTGAATAATATTACCATGTAAATGGTAGAACAATAGAACAATACATATATTATGGTCTGACAATGTCAGTAACATTTAATAACATGAATTAATTATAGTAATAAGTCTAGACACTGATCCCCTACAATACAATCCCAAACACTACTACCTGGTACAAATATTATCTAAGTAAGCATGATCATGAACAATATAATGCAGAATAATTTATACGTTTGCATGAAATAATAAGATAAAATGCTAAAATTGAAATAGACCAATAAACAAACAGTCACATGAAATGATGCAGTTTTGGAACCGAATCGCCGTCTGGTCTTCACTTCACGAACTGGTACGAATCTCCGAATCATCTCATGGGTCGGTGTTCGAATCGCCAGTGTATTGGTCCACAGTGAACACGAATCTGGATCAGGCGGGTCACCCGTTACCGGCACGAACTGGGTCCGCATCAGCAGGCAAGAAGGAGGCGCGGCCTGGGTGATGGCGGAGCTCCGTCAAATCTCGCGGACAATGTCGGTGGCTCGATGGAGGCCGTGGAGACGTGGTGCTTGACTCCGAACTGCCCTGGATGCGGCGCATTTCGCCGGCGGCCAAGACATGGGTTGGACTGCTATTGATGGTGTCTCAGCCAAGGGGCATGGTTGAACTCGTCTGAGAGTGTGCGGTGCTCGAAGGTTGATGTGGGCTGCCAAGGGTGTTCCTATGAGGTGAAGGAGTGCCCCAGGGGTGATGCGTGGATAGGCTCATGGAGGAGGCTATGGCTGCTACTCACGAAGGATTCAGCCTGGGCTTGGGTTGCAAGCATGGAGAGAGGACGAATGCATACATACACATGCAATCCATGTACACACATCACAACACATGCTTATGCATAAACATGGATTTATGACAGGCTCATTAATGCAAAAGAATGACAAAGTTGAAGATGGATCTATAAATTGAACAAAAAGTCAGAATAAGAATCATAGTGACCCAGAACTTACGCTAAATGGGATGACTACATTTAAGTTTACCACCATCCAAAATCTGAATAAACGTAATGGGAGAAATTTGTCAGTCTATCACTATCCCAACTATAATGCATGTAATGTTGACAGTAGTTGCTTAAATTTGAACCTAAGAAGTACATGCATTTTCAGGAAAAAGTTAAATGGATATGAGATACTGTAGATGCTTAAGATCAACTGCTCTATGATAAAAGAGCACACTGCGCGTGAGAGGCATGCACATATGCACAATACACAGAGTAGCAGCAGTGGCATGAACAGTGATGAGCACAAAACAAATCAAATCCAAATATCTCCTTCAAAATAAATAAAAGCAAAAGCAAATAAAATACTTCTCTTTAAGAGGTTGCATAAAATATACAGCATCCATAATAATTATATATATTACATGTATCTTAAATAAAAGAGAGAGAAACAAAGATGAAGACTCACGGTAAGGGAAAAAGTGGTTGCCGATGGCTGGCGAATGGTGGAGACAGAAGCCGTAGAGAGTGTCTATGGCTCGAGGATCTTGCCGGGAAGGGTGTGGTGTGCTCGATCTCACCGGCGGCGATCGGCGGTAACCCACGGAGAGGTGGAAGATACCATGGAGAAAGGAAGATGGAAAAGCAAATGATGTAGCATGGGTTGTTGCTTGGGGGTTTCTTATTGTTGAGGTGGTTGATCTCAGGGTGACTCGGCAATGGACATAGAGGGGAAATCGGCAAGAGGAGGAGCATGCCGAGGGTGGTGTTCGTGGGCTCTGAGAGGAAGGGCCGACCAAGCTAGGATGGGTGTTGTGGGGTCTCACGGTCTAGGTTATAGTAGGAGAAGAAGGAGAGGAAAAGGAGATGGTAAGATTAGTTAGGATTTATTTATGATTTAGTTTAGAAAGTTAAAATTATGATTTGAATGGGTAATGGGCCACTGGGCTAAGGGTTTGGATCATGGGTAAAATTTGAATGGGTGTGGTTTAATGGCTAATGGTTTATGGGTTGAGCCTCTATGGGCTTGGTTTGGACCAAGACAAAAATAAAAAGAATGAAAAAGAATAAGTGTGACTTGATAGGATAGGCTAATGGGCTTGGGAAAAATGTAAAGGAAATAGGAATAACACCAATGGTACATTAATAATAATTATAATAATAATAACAATAATAATAATAGTAATGATAATAAAATACACCAACAATGATAATAACCAAGGGGTACATATTAATAAACACTTAAAATAATTATTATAATAGTAGAAACTCATAATAATTAGTTATGATAACTCACATGAAATAATAATAATAATGGTGATAATAGTTATTAATAATACACAAGGCAATAAACAATAACAATGATAATTAACAAAATATTAATAATATTGTGTGTATGTGTGTATTATATACATATACACATATATAAAACCTATTAGTCAATGTTAATAATGATACATAACTTGAATTAAATTAAATAAAATAGAAATACAGTATTATTAGGTAGGGGATATTACAAAGATGCACCTCTTGGACTTCAGATCCACTTGCTTCCTGTGATCTAAATCCACTAAATCCACATGGGTATGTAAGATACAATCAAAAGTATGCAGGTGGTTTACGTTTACCTCTTTGTCGGCCCATGCTTCTTCTGGCATCCCACAGTTCAAGGGCATTGATGGCCCTCTGTTGATCAGATCACTATCGTATTGACTGTATTTGCCTAGAACTACTTAGGCAATCCAGCGTGTATTTGCATGCTCCTGACACGCTCCAGTATTATCATGTTCATGCGCTCGGCCACCCCATTCTGAAGAGAATTTTTCGGAACTGTCTTCACTCTTTAAAATTTTCAACTCGCGCAGAGCTTTTCGAATCTGCCATCACAGTTTGCGCCCCCATTATCGGACTTCAAGCACTTGAGCTTCTGACTTGATTCATTCTCAACTTGGCCAACCATTTCTTAAGCACATCGAAGTGGTTTAATGGCTAATGGTTTATGGGTTGAGCCTCTATGGGCTTGGTTTGGACCAAGACAAAAATAAAAAGAATGAAAAAGAATAAGTGTGACTTGATAGGATAGGCTAATGGGCTTGGGGAAAATGTAAGGAAATAGGAATAACACCAATGGTACATTAATAATATTATAATAATAATAACAATAATAATAATAGTAATGATAATAATAATACACCAACAATGATAATAACCAAGGGGTACATATTAATAAACACTTAAAATAATTATTATAATAGTAGAAACTCATAATAATTAGTTATGATAACTCACATGAAATAATAATAATAATGGTGATAATAGTTATTAATAATACACAAGGCAATAAACAATAACAATGATAATTAACAAAATATTAATAATATTGTGTGTATGTGTATATATATATACATATACACATATAAAAACCTATTAGTCAATGTTAATAATGATACATAACTTGAATTAATTAAATAAAACAGAAATACAGTATTATTAGGTAGGGTATATTACAAAGATGCACCTCTTGGACTTCAGATCCACTTGCTTCCTGTGATCTAAATCCACTAAATCCACATGGTATGTAAGATACAATCAAAAGTATGCAGGTGGTTCACGTTTACCTCTTTGTCAGCCCATGCTTCTTCTGGCATCCCACAGTTCAAGAGCATTGATGGCCCTCTGTTGATCAGATCACTATCGTATTGACTGTATTTGCCTAGAACTACTTAGGCAATCCAGCGTGTATTTGCATGCTCCTGACACGCTCCAGTATTATCATGTTCATGCGCTCGGCCACCCTATTCTGATGAGAATTTTTCGGAACTGTCTTCACTCTTCAAATTTTTCAACTCGCGCAGAGCTTTTCGAATCTGCCATCACAGTATGCGCCCCCATTATCGGACTTCAAGCACTTGAGCTTCTGACTTGATTCATTCTCAACTTGGCCAACCATTTCTTAAGCACATCGAACACATTAGATTTTGTGCTTCAAAAAATAGATCCAAACTTTTCTACTAGAATCATCAATAAATGTCAAAAATACAATGAGTCTCTGAGAGAGGGAACTGAAGCCTTACCTCATACGTTAGCATGAATTGACTCTAATATTTCTGCCTTCAAAATCTTTATCACTTTTGAGAAATTGACTCTTCGCTGCTTACCGAAGATGCGGTCTTCACAAAAATCTAACTCTATATATTTCAACCCCAGCATCTTACCCTTGGAGAGCATAATCTTCATTTTCTTCTCGTTCATATGTCGAAGTTTCCAATGCCACACTCTAAATCCAGCTCTAATTAAGCAACTGACATTGACACTCGGGAACTAGACGTCATGTAAAGGGTACCTTCCTTCTTGCCATGTGTCGTGACCATAGTACCCTTCGTGATCTTGCATACATCACCTTCGAAGGTGGTCTTCATCCCTCCATCCGCAAGCTGATCAATAGAGATCTGATTTCTCTTCAACTTCGACACATGTTTAATGTTCCTAAATTTCAGCATCGTGCCATTCGAGAGGCTAGCCATCAAATCGCCCTTCCCAACAATGTTACATGGTTCATCATCTCTTAGATACACCTTTTCTAGTTCACCTTTCACATAGTTTTGGAAGATGAGAAGTGGTGTGAAAAGAGGCGCCCAAATCAATCACCCATAATTTACTAGAACCAGCTAAAGAGAGAATCAAAATATGGGATCCATCACTCTCTGTGATATACACAAAATCCTTCTCTTTACTTTTGCCTTCTCCATTCTTCTCCTGCTTGTAGTCCCTCTAGAATTTTTGCGAAATTTTTTTGCGAAACTTTTGCCAAATTTTTTTGCGGGAATTATGTTGGCCCAAAGGCCCATCGCTCTAGTTTGATGATGATTAATTCATGTAGTTATAGTACTAATAATCTTGTATTTATTTAGTCTCAGATATTTGATCAAGATCTTAATAGGTGTTTAGCTTCAACAAAGAATTCGAAGTCAAGTTTTGGAGTTAGCACGTGTTGATTCAAGAGTTCATGCATCAAGATTGTATCAAGGTAATACATATATAAAAAAACAAAATATGAGTATATACAAAAATATCAATTGAACACCAATTGAAATTAATAATGTAAATCATGTATATAGCTCATAACCTACCACCCTTCAAAATAGATCCAAACTTTCTATTAGAATCATAAATAAATGTCACAAAATACAATGAGTCTCTGAGAGAGGGAACTGAAGCCTTACCTCATACTCAGCATGAATTGACTCTAATATTTCTGCCTTCAGAATCTTTATCACTTTTGAGAAATTGACTCTTCGCTGCTTACCGAAGATGCGGTCTTCACAAAAATCTAACTCTATATATTTCAACCCCAGCATCTTACCCTTGGAGAGCATAATCTTCATTTTCTTCTCGTTCATATGTCGAAGTTTCCAATGCCACACTCTAAATCCAGCTCTAATTAAGCAACTGACATTGACACTCGGGAACTAGACGTCATGTAAAGGGTACCTTCCTTCTTGCCATGTGTCGTGACCATAGTACCCTTCGTGATCTTGCATACATCACCTTCGAAGGTGGTCTTCATCCCTCCATCCGCAAGCTGATCAATAGATATCTGATTTCTCTTCAACTTCGACACATGTTTAATGTTCCTAAATTTCAGCATCGTGCCATTCGAGAGGCTAGCCATCAAATCGCCCTTCCCAACAATGTTACATGGTTCATCATCTCTTAGATACACCTTTTCTAGTTCACCTTTCACATAGTTTTGGAAGATGAGAAGTGGTGTGAAAAGAGGCGCCCAAATCAATCACCCATAATTCACTAGAACCAGCTAAAGAGAGAATCAAATATGGGATCCATCACTCTCTGTGATATACACAAAATCCTTCTCTTTACTTTTGCCTTCTCCATTCTTCTCCTGCTTGTAGTCCCTCTAGAATTTTTGCGAAATTTTTTTGCGAAACTTTTTGCCAAATTTTTTTTGCGGGAGTTATGTTGGCCCAATGTAACGCCCCGATCCTGGCGGATACGGAGACGTCACTGCAACGTATATACGTAGGTCAGAACTACCCTCCCGTATATACGCTAAGCATCAGTACAGACAAAGAATCAGAGTACGGAAGTAAGTGGTGCATTATGCATTCCAACACATGAATACAATCACAGAGTTATCACCAGAAGTGATCCAATATTACATGAATATCACATCACTAATATGCGCAAATGCGAGAATACAAGGAAATATACAAGTATGAACAGAATGAAAGGCACTCACGAGTTTAAAGAAAAACTCGAGAGACTCACAAGGGGGCCTGGAAGGATGGGGCTCTGGATGATCGGCTGGGGATCCACGCTACCGCTGCGCTACTCTGATCCGCAAGGGGAGAATCTACACGCTCCAAGCTTCATGACCTGGACATGAGGATCCAGGGGAGTCAAATGATACTCCCCAGGCGAGTGGTGAAGCAAAACCAAGTGGCGAGCAAGGGTGAGTACATGTCATGTAAAGCCTAGGACAAGCAATCTGATTGTATGGCTTCAGATTACGGTTCCATGAGACTAGTACATCGAAGAATAATCCAAACAGGAAACCCTCATCTATATACCCTTATCTCATGTCACCATAACCCAAGCCCATTCAACCCGACTGTTCTCAAGCATGATAAGATAATGAACAAGAGGCAAGTGAATACAATGGATAAAGCTGAATATGAGCAGATAATACGATAATACTCATAAAACCGGAAATCTGAAGTAAAATCTCGGACAAGCAAATATAGTAAGGCACAACACAGATTCATAGCCGTTTAAGTTGCAGGCTTTAGTATGCGTCCCATTCCACATACCTCCACTTACAACTTAAAGAGCCGGTTATTATGACACTTTATTATTACTCGTCTTACCCTGATATCTAGCTATGTGAACTAGCGTCCCAACGCACATAGATCCATATCCGAGTAAAACAAGGTTGTTATTGAAACCAGCGGGGGTATCAACGAACTATGTTTACAGTGGGTCCCGTACATACCCGGGACCACGGCCCAGGATTGTTCCGTTGCATGGTAACGGAAACCAGCCGCAAGGCTAACATGAGGGACTTATGTATCCCTTATCATGATAGTACCAGTAATGAGGGAGCCAGCTCTCCCCTCGGTCCCCTGGAGGCCCACAGGTCAGACCGGAACATGTAGTTGCACAACATTCTAAAAGCCACTGTAAATACGAACACATATTGATATCCGCATGTTTCCCCCGACCCAATACAAGTTGGTCCTTTTTAGGATTCATTAGTTTAATTATCACTTTACGGGAATAACAGGAAATGGACATGATCAGGAATCAGGAGTACATACGTACTATATAGTCAGGTCACTGCATATAAAGCAGGAATACAAGTCACTGATCATGATACAGGATAATAAAGTAAAGTTCCGTAAAGGTGATAATCACAAGTCTAGTTATCATGCTGGGTGTTAAGTGATAGCATGACAGAATGATGATATTTAATAAACAACCAAGCATATCAAAGGATTGATAATAGTCGGTTAAGTCATGGCAAGAGATTGATAATAGTCAGGGCAAGTCATAGCATAACTAAAGGGTCTTGTCAAATAGTAGCATGGCAGGTGGTCAGGTGATAACACACTAGATGGTCAGGTGATATACATGTGTTAATAAAAAGCATGCAACTGACTAGTCTGAGGTAATGGTATGGCAAGGTAACATAAAAGTAACCCAAAGTACAACGACCACGAAGGGTCGGCCACGCATAGTATAAAACAGTAAAAGATATAGAACATGAAATAAAATACATGGAGACTAGAACGAGAATATTTGCATAATCAATGAAATAGGGGCAAGAGGGTAGCGAGCGAGAACACTCGCCTGAATCACCAGAAACGCCGAAAGGTCCGAAATCCACGGATTCGGGATGCGCCATAATATATGATATATAAATATGTAGAGTGAAGAGGAGAGAGAAAGAGAGAAGGGAAGATGATGTTTGTCAATAGACAAGTCAAGCAATACCAATATATGATATAAGACTCAAGGATATGGTTCATATTCAAGAAAGGAATCAACTATAACAGACAGCCAAAGTTAGTCGACTAGGTGGAAAGAGTAGTCGACTAATAAAGGGGTTAGTCGACTAACAGTCTGGTATAGTCGACTAAAACTGGGTTCCAGAGAGTTGGAATTCTGTTTCAGAAAAGTTAGTCGACTAGGTGTTGACACTTAAAAAAGACAAGATTCTCATCATTGGTCCGAACGATGTCTAAACTTGTTGACATTTACAAAAGACAAGGGACAGACGAGCTGAAGACCAGTTTTTCACCAACTCCAAGGGACGAGGAAGCGGTTTGGACTCCACTGATCCGCAAGCAGAACAGTGAACCCGGATTGTTTCTAAACAGACCTCAGCAGGTCTAAGATGCTAGCATTTAGCATTACATTAGCCCAAGGAGATAGCCTCGATTGAGAGGCTAGCATCATCCAACTTCGCCAGGAAGCTAACTGACAGCTTCGCCGAAAAGCCTATTTTCGGACTTCGCTAAGGATTGCCTCTAGCTCCGCTATCAGCCTGCTATGGTCAACCTTTGACCAATCAAATCTCCTGATAAGATCGGATTCAATCTAATCAAATCCAATCGGGATTCAAATATGGCAGGTGATTGCCACAATCTCTTGACTCTCTTGAAACGAGTAAGAGGATCAAGGAGAATCCCCCAACAATATGGAAAGGATCAAGACAGATCAACCGACTTGCCATTTTCTAGCTCCGCAGAAGCTATCCTAGCCTCGCAGCAAGGCTACTTTCCAGATTCAAACAGATTCGGTTCAATCTGTTTCTATATCTTCAAAGGGGACGATTATACCCTTACTTTCCCTATAAATAGCCCATCAGGGGCACAAGGGAGAAGGAGGGCATCGCATCAGATCGAGGAGGATCATCAATTGATCATCGGCGAGATTGGCGTCTTCTCAAAGATCGGACTTCTTCATCAACGCACCGTGCAATCTCTAATTCAGAGACTTTCCAAGAGAAATACTTCTCTTCTCAGGGTGGCGATACCCTAACAACCTCTTTTCCTCAAGGAATCTCCGGAACCAGGCGAGAAGGAATTCCTCACAGAAGTGGTTTTGAGAAGTAGTCAGAGGTTCTACCAATCCTCTATTCTCTGATTCCCGAACCAGGCGAGAAGGGAATCTCATCGCTCGCATCGTCAAGGGGACAAAGTGGTCGCGCGCTGACCAGACTCCTATCGGCACACTTCTCCAGAATCTCTGAGGAGATCTACTTGTAATCTTTTTAAGAATACTTGTAATTTAGCTCCTCAAACTTTTTATTTATAAGTTTTCCCCCTTTGCAAACATAATGAAAACAAGATGGCGACTCCGCTGGGGACTGTATTCTCCTCTGCTGAGAATCAAGTGTCGCAATGCGACGAACAGACCTTCGGGTCTATCTCTGAATTCAGAAAAGCCGGTGCAGCCAGATCTTCTCTGGCTAAATCTTCAAGCAAAGTCTCTGCGGAGACGGAAAAGGTTCTCTGCAAACCTGCCGCAGTTCTCTGGCACAACAAGGAAACATGCCCGCGGCCCAGATCCTGCACTTTTGAGAACCTTGTTATCCAGATCGATCAAGGAAGATTTAAAGAAGTCCTCTCTGGGGGTGGCCTGATGCTTCGAGCACGGAAGCACCGGAAGGTCTTCATGACCAAGGTTTCAAATCAGAAACCAGAGGCAGAATTTTGCCAACCCCGCAGCCCCGCTTGTGGCTATTCAGGTTCCTTGCGAACCTATGCATCCTCTGCCAAAACGGATATGGAGGCCTAAACAGAGGTCCTCTGCTGAAACTTCAGGCGTAGCCACGCCAAATCCGCGCCTCTCTTATGAAGAAAAAGGCAAGATGCCCACCTGCGCCAACAATGCTGCCAACCATAAAGTCAAGACGGCGATTATCCCGTCACCTAGAGCAGCAATGCCTACTGCTAGCCCTGTCCTCACAAGCAAGGCTGATGTACCTCGGCGTACTCATCGGGTTTACAGCCGCGAGGCTAAAACCAGAGCACTATACGGTGCTAATCCTTTCCGCAGGAATAAGGGGAACGATGCGTTGTCCCAAATACTAGATTGTTCGGGTCCCTACAGGGCCGACCTGCGAGAATTCTTGGCGGACAAGCGGAGATTGAAGCATTTCCAGGCCACTTCCTCCTGTCTTCGACGATGTGAATGCCAATTGGTGATGGTCCATTCTATGCAGTGTCGGTTACGACCGACCCTCGCCACTGCTCCATATCGGCGATCAGTCTTTGATCGACTGTCTGCGCGCGTCCCGATGAGGCATCCCAAAAGGAGCGGGCCACCGGATCCAGCCTCTGCATCCGTCAACATGACCGGAAGGGGGCGAGAGCTGCGCGGAAGAAGTCAAGCCTCTGACGACACCCCTTTCGGCTCCCCAGATCCAGATTATAGCCCGGGCTTAGGTGAAGTCTTGGTGCGCGAAGAAGGTGTTTTCCGAAGCACCAGATCCAGGGTGGCGATACCCTATAATTATGAGCAGCCTTCCTCCTCGACGGCCCCAACCGTGCCACAACTCAGGCGGTCACCCTAATCATCCGATGGAGAAGATGAAGACAGCGGGTATGCCTCTTCAGCAACAGTCAGTTCGGTGCGAACGGACAAAGCATCGGTCAATATGGCCGAGAACGCCAATGACGACCTTCGTCGGCGTTTGGAAGCTCAGGAGCAGACCTCTAGAACTCAGCAAGAGGCCCTGGACAATATTCAACAGATGCTCGCTCAGCTCCTCAGCAACCGGAATGATGATACCGGGAGTAATCATGACGAGGAGGGACATCTCAGCAATGATCCGCCCAAGACGGAGAGAACTAAGGGAGGCTCTTCCCTGGATGCCGAAGTCCTTAAAGGCCTTCAAGCTCAAATTTTCATCCCTGGCTCAGAAGGATGAATTGAAGAAAGTGGGGGTAGTCCGTCCTTACCCACTGGAATGGGATTCGGTGCCATATCCGCCAAAGTTCAAACCACCACCGTTGCATACGTATGATGGTAAGAGCTCGCCCAATCAGCACATCTACTATTTCCGTCCCAGACCGGTAATGTTCTAAGCAACGACGCCATCATGGCTAGGTTGTTCATCGGCACCTTGAAAGGGGTGGCATTCGACTGTTCCGAAGCCTTCCTCAGAACTCTATCAATTCCTGGATCGACCTGGAGACTCGGTTCCTCTCTCGCTTCTATGAAGATGACACCGAAGTGACCATGGACAAGCTCCTTTCCACTGTGCAGAGGAAAGGCGAATCTGTCCGAGAATACATTGAGCGGTTCAGAAATCTATCTCTGATGTGCCCAGCAGGGATGCCTTTACCCATGCTTTTACAAACATGCAGACATAACTTCTCGGATCAAGTAGAAGTTCGCATGGGGGCTGTCAAGGCCCACACTTGGAAGGAACTGTCGAACAAGCTGAGATAGCCGAAAAATCGGCTAAAAAGTTCGAGTCATCCGCCCCTAGAAGCAAATGGGGCGCGAACAACAAAGGGCGCAGCGATCTCCCGCAGTCTTCCCAAGCTAAAGGGAAGGAAATTATGTCCGTCGAGCTGACCGGGGACATGCAGTCAAAGGCCAAGAAGAGCAGCTTCAACAATCAGGAGCCCAAGTTCCCTCCTAAACAGTACTCCTTCAGAGACGACCAGGTGGTCACGATATTCCATCTGCTCCACAAAGGGAATAAGATGAAGTTGCCAGATGCTCGACGCCCTGATGAGATAGGGCGCACAAACGACCCTAAGTACTGCCTCTACCACAGGATGATCCACCATCCTACTGACAAGTGCTATGTCTCAAGGATAGAATTCAAGCCTTGGTCGACACCGGAGTCCTCACACTGAAGACGGAGCAGAAGAAAGTCACTGCCAATATGGTGACTATTGAGTTCGGCACTGCTCAGAAGGTCATGGTTCCCGACGGGACCTATTCAGCCCCGGCGCCACGGCTAGAAGTCAAGCATCCTCCAGCCATGACTCAATACAACAAGGGTCTCGTCCCTTTGACATTGGAGACAGGGGAAGTTATGTGGATACACCCTGACCTCGTCCAAGACGTACAGCGGACGTCGAAGGACTCCAGCAAAAAGGGCAAGTCCTGCAATGTCATCTCTGTCCTGCCAGATGATGGTAATCTTACTTCGGCTTCCCTCAGCGATTCAGAAGAAGAGAAGCATGCCTGTACAGCGCAGGCAGATGCGCCTCAACAGACGGGCACCCGGTCTGGAAAGTCATATCAAAGGCAGTATGACAAGCCTACTGACGAGATACAGCAACAAACGGCGTCAGTACCAATGCCGACATCCACTCCAATTCCAGCCAAGGGAAAGGAAAAACCTAAGGAAGTGCGATTCGACCACGTGTTGAAGAAACCGCCAAGCCAAGGGCTAGCCACGCCCTTTCGCTTTGATATATTGGCCCACTTAGCCAATATCCCGGCTCGTATCACAATACACGAGCTTCTCCGTCTCTCTAAAGAGACAAGAGAGGCACTCAGAGATGCGCTAGCCAACTCAGAGTCCTTTCTGACATACATGCCTGAGATTCCTGGTGATGAGATGCGGCTTTCCTGCTCAGAGTGCCATCACGCACAGTCAAAGGTACCTGCCATTACCTTCACGGCGGAAGATATGCTTCTCAAAGACAACAAGCATGATCGACCTTTGTACTATACCGGGTATATCGGTTCAACCTGCATTGAAAGGATACAAGTCGATCCGGGGTCTGCGCTCAGCATCATCCCCAAAAGGCTCCTCTACTTCCTTGGCATACCACTGTACAGGTTGTCCGCAACCACCACTACAATATATGTTTCAACGCCGGGAGCAGCCATCCGCTTGGAAAGATTCGGCTTCGCTGCAGAATCGGAAGCCTGAAGTCAGAAGTGACATGCTATGTCATTGACGCGGACACATCATACAACCTGCTACTGGGACGACCATGGATCCATGCCAACTGGATCGTTCCATCCACTCTCCATCAGTGCTTCAAGTATGTTGAGGATGATGCGACAGTACGAACTGTCTTCGCTGAGAAGCAGCCCTTCAAGGGGGGTGGAAAACTATTTCACAGATGCTCTCCTATATCAAGAGGCTAGTGGAACGCCGGGAGAACCATTGCCAGACAGTGATGAAAGCGGCAATGAGGCGGATTCGGAATCCGAAACGGGCATGCCGGCCATTCTGATTGGCGAGCCAATTGTAGCATGCTTTAATGATCCCCGATGTAAGATCCCTTCTGATGAGGAAGGCGAATGGATAATTAATGATAATATTTCTTTTGATTATCCTGCGAGCATCGAGTCGATCAAATCCATTATGGATGGCTCTCTTCATATGCCCGTACATGAGTCGAGTGTGGCTAGTACATCCGTGGAAGCCATAGAAGGGGCCACGCTGGTAGTCCCTCCGTCCAAGCAAGGTCAGTCGCCGATAATCTTCGGCAAAGTCCGCCAGGGAGATCCTCAACTACAGACTCAAGCTCAGAGTCGGATGCTCCACAGTTCTTTCATTACGCGCCATCAGCGCGCCATATCATGAAAAAGATGGGTTACAACCTGAAGCAGGGACCGGGCCTAAACTTCGGAAAAGGAAGACGCAGCTTGATGCGTAACTCCGTCCCAAGAGGGAAACCTGCAAATTACCATGATAGTACACGCAGGGGGTTGGGTTATGTTACACCCACATCGTCAACAACGGTTCAGGACAAAAGCGATGGATCGATCCCATCACAGTCGGCCTCATCCTCCGAATGGGACTCTAATGTCAGCATAGGAGGGATATTCGAAAGCCTCATGACTTCAAGCAGTCAGTTGGAACCCGCAGAGGTTGCCGATGAGGAATCATGGGCCCAGCAATTGAGCCTCCAATGGGAAAAGCGTTGTTTGCTGCGCGAGCCGCCTACCGAGACAAGGTGATGCAGGTCAACTTGGGCAGTCAGGATCATCCCAACCGATTTTCATAAGTGAAAGCCTATCACTTATCGAAAAGGAGAATTGATAATGCTCGTAAAAGAGTATATAGATGTTTTTTCGCCTGGAGCTATGAAGACATGCCCGGACTTGATCCACAGGTCGCCATGCACCGTCTAAACATCAAGCCCGACAAGCCAGTCAAGCTCAAGCAACAACGTCGGTTCCGCCCAAACATCATGGAGGCTATTGAAGCCGAAGTTCATAAGCTCATTGCTTGTGGCTTCATCTCGGGAGGAACAACATCCAGATTGGGTGGCTAACATAGTCCCCGTCCTCAAGAAGAATGGGAAAATACGAATCTGCATCGACTACCGTGATCTCAATACGGCCTGTCCAAAGACGAATTCCCATTGCCGATCACCGATGTCATGATCGACAACACATGCGGATTCGAGAGGATGTCTTTCATGGACGGCTTCTCAGGTACAACAGGTACAAGGTCAAGATGTATCCTGATGACGAGAAGCATACTTCTTTCCGAACGCCATTGGGGGTATACTGCTACACTGTAATGCCCTTCGGACTGAAGAAGAACGCCGGAGCAACCTACCAGCGGGCAATGAGCATGATCTTCCGCGATCATCTCCGGAAGACGGTGGAGTGCTATGTTGACAACATTGCCGTCAAAAGCCGCAGCAAAAATGAACATCTTCGCGATCTGAGAACGATGTTCGACATAATGCGGGCTCATCAGCTGAAAATGAACCCGACAAAATCCTTCTTGGGAGTGTCCAGCGGCAAATTCCTTGGGTTCATTGTCACATCAAAAGGGATCCATCTGGACCCAGACAAAGTCAAAGCCATACAGGACATGCATCCACCAGGAATCTCAAAAGAGCTCCGAGGCTTGCAAGGCAGATTAGCCTACATCAGAAGATTCATAGCAAATCTTTCGGCGGGGCCGTTGCCAGCCCTTACCCGTCTCATGAAAAGGGTACTGCCTTCATATGGGACCAAGCCTGTCAAGAAGCTTATGAAGACATTAAGAGGTATCTCACAAAACCTCCGGTCTTAGTGGCCCCTACATCAGGGAAACCATTCTTGCTTTATGTAAAAGCTCTGGACTATTCCCTCGGCGCCCTCCTCGCTCAAAAGGACGACAATGGCCACGAGCAGGCCATTTATTATCTTAGCAGGACTCTCATAGGAGCGAATCTCGCTACAATCCTATTGAGAAAGAGTGTTTAGCTTCTCTTCGTCTTCGCTGTCCAGAAGACTCGACATTATTTGGTTGGCCAAACCATACATGTCATCTCCAGGGTGAACCCTTTACGTCTTCTCATGACGAAGCCAGGGTCGTTGAACTCAAGATTGGCTAAATGGGCACTGCTATTGTCCCAATACGACATAACCTTTACCCCTCAAAAGGCGGTTAAAGGTCAAGCCCTTGCAGAGTTCTTGGCTGCGCATCCAGTTCCGGAACATTCAAAACTTCACCGAAGACAATCCCTGATGAGGTCTTCGAGTCTAATGCACCTCAGCAAGGAAGTGTGGCAGATGTTCTTCGACGTGAGCATCGCGGATGGGCCCCAAAGGGAAAATTATTGCCGGGGTGGGGGTTTGTGTTCATCTCCCACAGGATCATATCCTTCCCAGAGCGTTCTCCTTGACAGAGTCATGCTCTAATAATGTAGCGGAATACAATGCTCTGCTCATTGGTCTCCAACTCGCCATGGAATGGGGTACGCTATCTTGAAGCTTATGGCGATTCAAACTGATCATTAGCCAGGTAAAAGGTGAATATGAAGTCCGCCATGAGGACTTGGTGCCTTACTATCATACAGCTATCGAACTGGCTAGCCTATTTGAAGGCTTCTACATCGGGCATGTGTCCTCGATCTCAGAATACCAAGGCGGATGCTCTCCGCTGCACTAGCGACGACGCTAGCCTTACCGACCGACACAGAGTACCACCACCTCACAGTCGCAACCCGGCATCTCGTATGCTCCAAGCATATGCTAAGGATCCAAGAATCCACATCATACTCCGTGAATCTTGAGCCGAGGGATTGGCGCTTCCCTCTCATTGACTACGCTCTGCACGGTCTGCTTCCAGATGATCCCAAAGAAGCGGCGTCCATCAGACGAAGGTCGCTCCGTTTTCTACTATGATCCCACTTTGAAGACACTCTACCGTCGTTCATATGACGGTGTCCTCCTCCGTTGTCTCTCTCATTCAGAGGCACAGGAAGTGCTTAAAGAAGCACATGATGGCATTTTGCGGAGCTCACCAGCCGGTCCAAAGCTTAAAGACAGGTTGCACAGACTTGGGTACTACTGGCCGACCATGATGGCCGATGCCACCCAATATGCACGAAGGTGTAAGGCGTGCCAGGTCCATGCAACTTCATACACCAACCTTCGGAGTTGCTCCACCCTACTGTTGCTTCATGGCCATTTGAAGCATGGGGAATCGATGTCGTAGGGCCAATCAGTCCCTCTTCGCAAGAGGTCACCGGTTTATCCT
>JAVJIF010030707.1:0-101025 GCA_038442645.1 Agave tequilana | reverse complement strand
TCTCATTAGTCCGAACGATGTCTAAACTTGTTGACATTTACAAAAGACAAGGGACAGACGAGCTGAAGACCAGTTTTTCACCCAACTCCAAGGGACGAGGAAGCGGTTTGGACCCCACTGATCCAGCAAGCAGAACAGTGAACCCGGATTGTTTCTAAAACAGACCTCAGCAGGTCTAAAATGCTAGCATTTAGCATTACATTAGCCCAAGGGGATAGCCTCGTTTGAGAGGCTAACATCATCCAGAGCATCGCCAGGAAGCTAACTGACAGCTTCGCCGAAAAACCTCTTTTCGGACTTCGTCAGGAATTGCCTCTAGCTCCGCTATGAGCTTCAAAGCGGGCAGCTCCGCCATCAGCTGCTATAGTCAACCTTTGACCAATCAAATCTCCTGATAAGATCGGATTCAATCTAATCAAATCCAATCAGGATTCAAATATGGCAGGTGATTGCCACAATCTCTTGACTCTCTTGAAACGAGTAAGAGATCAAGGAGAATCCCAACAATATGGAAAGGATCAAGACAGATCAACCGACTTGCCATGTTCTAGCTCCGCAGAAGCTATCCTAGCCTCGCAGCAAGGCTACTTTCCAGATTCAAACAGATTCGGTTCAATCTGTTTCTATATCTTCAAAGGGGACGATTATACCCTACTTTCCCTATAAATAGCCCATCAGGGGCACAAGGGAGAGGGATGGCATCGCATCAGATCGAGGAGGATCATCAATTGATCATCGGCGAGATTGGCGTCTTCTCAAAGATCGGACTTCTTCATCAACGCACCGTGCAATCTCTAATTCAGAGACCTTTCAGAGAAATACTTCTCTTCTCAGGGTGGCGATACCCTAACAACTCTTTTCCTCAAGGAATCTCCGGAACCAGGCGAGAAGGAATTCCAAAGAAGTGGTTTTGAGAAGTAGTCAGAGGGTTCTACCAATCCTCTATCTCTGATTCCCGGAACCAGGCGAGAAGGGAATCTCATCGCTCGCATCGTCAAAGGGACAAGTGGTCGCGCGCTGACCAGACTCCTATCGGCACACTTCTCCAGAATCTCTGAGGAGATCTACTTGTAATCTTTTTAAGAATACTTGTAATTTAGCTCCTCAAACTTTTTATTTGTAAGTTTTCCCCTTGCAAAACATAATGGAAAACAAGATGGCGACTCCGCTGGGGACTGTATTCTCCTCTGCTGAGAATCAAGTGTCGCAATGCGACGAACAGACCTTCGGGTCTATCTCTGAATTCAGAAAAGCCGGTGCAGCCAGATCTTCTCTGGCTAAATCTTCAAGCAAAGTCTCTGCGGAGACGGAAAAGGTTCTCTGCAAACCTGCCGCAGTTCTCTGGCACAACAAGGAAACATGCCCGCGGCCCAGATCCTGCACTTTTGAGAACCTTGTTATCCAGATCGATCAAGGAAGATTTAAAGAAGTCCTCTCTGGGGGTGGCCTGATGCTTCGAGCACGGAAGCACCGGAAGGTCTTCATGACCAAGGTTTCAAATCAGAAACCAGAGGCAGAATTTTGCCAACACCCCGCAGCCCCGCTTGTGGCTATTCAGGTTCCTTGCGAACCTATGCATCCTCTGCCAAAACGGATATGGAGGCCTAAACAGAGGTCCTCTGCTGAAACTTCAGGCGTAGCCACGCCAAATCCGCGCCTCTCTTATGAAGAAAAGGCAAGATGCCCACCTGCGCCAACAATGCTGCCAACCATAAAGTCAGACGGCGATTATCCCGTCACCTAGAGCAGCAATGCCTACTGCTAGCCCTGTCCTCACAAGCAAGGCTGATGTACCTCGGCGTACTCATCGGGGTTTACAGCCATGAGGCTAAAACCAGAGCACTATACGGTGCTATCCTTTCCGCAGGAATAAGGGGAACGATGCGTTGTCCCAAATACTAGATTGTTCAGGTCCCTACAGGGCCGACCTGCGAGAATTCTTGGCGGACAAGCGGAGATTGAAGCATTTCCAGGCCACTTCCTCCTGTCTTCGACGATGTGAATGCCAATTGGTGATGGTCCATTCTATGCAGTGTCGGTTACGACCGACCCTCGCCACTGCTCCATATCGGCGATCAGTCTTTGATCGACTGTCTGCGCGCGTCCCGATGAGGCATCCCAAAAGGAGCGGGCCACCGGATCCAGCCTCTGCATCCGTCAACATGACCGGAAGGGGGCGAGAGCTGCGCGGAAGAAGTCAAGCCTCTGACGACACCCTTTTCGGCTCCCCAGATCCAGATTATAGCCCGGGCTTAGGTGAAGTCTTGGTGCGCGAAGAAGGTGTTTTCCGAAGCACCAGATCCAGGGTGGCGATACCCTATAATTATGAGCAGCCTTCCTCCTCGACGGCCCCAACCGTGCCACAACTCAGGCGGTCACCCCAATCATCCGATGGAGAAGATGAAGACAGCGGGTATGCCTCTTCAGCAACAGTCAGTTCGGTGCGAACGGACAAAGCATCGGTCAATATGGCCGAGAACGCCAATGACGACCTTCGTCGGCGTTTGGAAGCTCAGGAGCAGACCTCTAGAACTCAGCAAGAGGCCCTGGACAATATTCAACAGATGCTCGCTCAGCTCCTCAGCAACCGGAATGATGATACCGGGAGTAATCATGACGAGGAGGGACATCTCAGCAATGATCCGCCCAAGACGGAGAGAACTAAGGGAGGCTCTTCCCTGGATGCCGAAGTCCTTAAAGGCCTTCAAGCTCAAATTTCATCCCTGGCTCAGAAGGATGAATTGAAGAAAGTGGGGGTAGTCCGTCCTTACCCACTGGAATGGGATTCGGTGCCATATCCGCCAAAGTTCAAACCACCAACGTTGCATACGTATGATGGTAAGAGCTCGCCCAATCAGCACATCTACTATTTCCGGTCCCAGACCGGTAATGTTCTAAGCAACGACGCCATCATGGCTAGGTTGTTCATCGGCACCTTGAAAGGGGTGGCATTCGACTGGTTCCGAAGCCTTCCTCAGGGCTCTATCAATTCCTGGATCGACCTGGAAACTCGGTTCCTCTCTCGCTTCTATGAAGATGACACCGAAGTGACCATGGACAAGCTCCTTTCCACTGTGCAGAGGAAAGGCGAATCTGTCCGAGAATACATTGAGCGTTCAGAAATCTATCTCTGATGTGCCCAGCAGGGATGCCTTTACCCATGCTTTTACAAACATGCAGACATAACTTCTCGGATCAAGTAGAAGTTCGCATGGGGGCTGTCAAGGCCCACACTTGGAAGGAACTGGTCGAACAAGCTGAGATAGCCGAAAAATCGGCTAAAAAGTTCGAGTCATCCGCCCCTAGAAGCAAATGGGGCGCGAACAACAAAGGGCGCAGCGATCTCCCGCAGTCTTCCCAAGCTAAAGGGAAGGAAATTATGTCCGTCGAGCTGACCGGGGACATGCAGTCAAAGGCCAAGAAGAGCAGCTTCAACAATCAGGAGCCCAAGTTCCCTCCTAAACAGTACTCCTTCAGAGACGACCAGGTGGTCACGATATTCCATCTGCTCCACAAAGGGAATAAGATGAAGTTGCCAGATGCTCGACGCCCTGATGAGATAGGGCGCACAAACGACCCTAAGTACTGCCTCTACCACAGGATGATCCACCATCCTACTGACAAGTGCTATGTTCTCAAGGATAGAATTCAAGCCTTGGTCGACGCCGGAGTCCTCACATTGAAGACGGAACAGAAGAAAGTCACTGCCAACATGGTGACTCTTGAGTTCGGCACTGCCCAGAAGGTCACAGTTCCTGACGGGACCTATTCAGCCCCGGCAACGCGGTTAGAAGTCAAGCATCCTCCAGCCATGACTCAATACAACAAGGGTCTCGTCCCTTTGACATTGGAGACAGGGGAAGTTATGTGGATACACCCTGACCTCGTCCAAGACGTACAGCGGACGTCGAAGGACTCCAGCAAAAAGGGCAAGTCCTGCAATGTCATCTCTGTCCTGCCAGATGATGGTAATCTTACTTCGGCTTCCCTCAGCGATTCAGAAGAAGAGAAGCATGCCTGTACAGCGCAGGCAGATGCGCCTCAACAGATGGGCACCCGGTCTGGAAAGTCATACCTAAGGCAGTATGACAGAACTACTGACGAGATACAGCAACAAACGGCGTCAGTACCAATGCCGACATCCACTCCAATTCCAGCCAAGGGAAAGGAAAAACCTAAGGAAGTGCGATTCGACCACGTGTTGAAGAAACCGCCAAGCCAAGGGCTAGCCACGCCCTTTCGCTTTGATATATTGGCCCACTTAGCCAATATCCCGGCTCGTATCACAATACACGAGCTTCTTCGTCTCTCTAAAGAGACAAGAGAGGCACTCAGAGATGCGCTAGCCAACTCAGAGTCCTTTCTGACATACATGCCTGAGATTCCTGGTGATGAGATGCGGCTTTCCTGCTCAGAGTGCCATCACGCACAGTCAAAGGTACCTGCCATTACCTTCACGGCGGAAGATATGCTTCTCAAAGACAACAAGCATGATCGACCTCTGTACTATACCGGGTATATCGGTTCAACCTGCATTGAAAGGATACAAGTCGATCCGGGGTCTGCGCTCAGCATCATCCCCAAAAGGCTCCTCTACTTCCTTGGCATACCACTGTACAGGTTGTCCGCAACCACCACTACAATATATGGTTTCAACGCCGGGAGCAGCCATCCGCTTGGAAAGATTCGGCTTCGCTGCAGAATCGGAAGCCTGAAGTCAGAAGTGACATGCTATGTCATTGACGCGGACACATCATACAACCTGCTACTGGGACGACCATGGATCCATGCCAACTGGATCGTTCCATCCACTCTCCATCAGTGCTTCAAGTATGTTGAGGATGATGCGACAGTACGAACTGTCTTCGCTGAGAAGCAGCCCTTCAAGGGGGTGGAAAACTATTTCACAGATGCTCTCCTATATCAAGAGGCTAGTGGAACGCCGGGAGAACCATTGCCAGACAGTGATGAAAGCGGCAATGAGGCGGATTCGGAATCTGAAACGGGCATGCCGGCCATTCTGATTGGCGAGCCAATTGTAGCATGCTTTAATGATCCCCGATGTAAGATCCCTTCTGATGAGGAAGGCGAATGGATAATTAATGATAATATTTCTTTTGATTATCCTGCGAGCATCGAGTCGATCAAATCCATTATGGATGGCTCTCTTCATATGCCCGTACATGAGTCGAGTGTGGCTAGTACATCCGTGGAAGCCATAGAAGGGGCCACGCTGGTAGTCCCTCCGTCCAAGCAAGGTCAGTCGCCGATAATCTTCGGCAAAGTCCGGCCAGGGAGATCCTCAACTACAGACTCAAGCTCAGAGTCGGATGCTCCACAGTTCTTTCATTACGCGCCATCAGCGCGCCATATCATGAAGAAGATGGGTTACAACCTGAAGCAGGGAGCGGGCCTAAACTTCGGAAAAGGAAGACGCAGCTTGATGCGTAACTCCGTCCCAAGAGGGAAACCTGCAAATTACTATGATAGTACGCGCAGGGGGTTGGGTTATGTTACACCCACATCATCAACAACGGTTCAGGACAAAAGCGATGGATCGATCCCATCACAGTCGGCCTCATCCTCCGAATGGGACTCTAATGTCAGCATAGGAGGGATATTCGAAAGCCTCATGACTTCAAGCAGTCAGTTGGAACCCGCAGAGGTTGCCGATGAGGAATCATGGGCCCAGCAATTAAGTCTCCAATGGGAAAAGCGGTTTGAGCTGCGCGAGCCGCCTACCGAAGACAAGGTGATCCAGGTCAACTTGGGTAGTCAGGATCATCCCAAACCGATTTTCATAAGTGAAAGCCTATCACTTATCGAAAAGGAAGAATTGATAATGCTCATAAAAGAGTATATAGATGTTTTCGCCTGGAGCTATGAAGACATGCCCGGACTTGATCCACAGGTCGCTATGCACCGTCTAAACATCAAGCCCGACGTTAAGCCAGTCAAGCAGCAACAACGTCGGTTCCGCCCAAACATCATGGAGGCTATTGAAGCCGAAGTTCATAAGCTCATTGCTTGTGGCTTCATCCGGGAGGAACAACATCCAGATTGGGTGGCTAACATAGTCCCCGTCCTCAAGAAGAATGGGAAAATACGAATCTGCATCGACTACCGTGATCTCAATACGGCCTGTCCCAAAGATGAATTCCCATTGCCGATCACCGATGTCATGATCGACAACACATGCGGATTCGAGAGGATGTCTTTCATGGACGGCTTCTCAGGGTACAACCAGGTCAAGATGTATCCTGATGACGAGAAGCATACTTCTTTCCGAACGCCATTGGGGGTATACTGCTACACTGTAATGCCCTTCGGACTGAAGAACGCCGGAGCAACCTACCAGCGGGCAATGAGCATGATCTCCGCGATCATCTCCGGAAGACGGTGGAGTGCTATGTTGACGACATTGCCGTCAAAAGCCGCAGCAAAAATGAACATCTTCGCGATCTGAGAACGATGTTCGACATAATGCGGGCTCATCAGCTGAAAATGAACCCGACAAAATCCTTCTTGGGAGTGTCCAGCGGCAAATTCCTTGGGTTCATTGTCACATCAAAAGGGATCCATCTGGACCCAGACAAAGTCAAAGCCATACAGGACATGCATCCACCAAGGAACCTCAAAGAGCTCCGAGGCTTGCAAGGCAGATTAGCCTACATCAGAAGATTCATAGCAAATCTTTCGGGCCGTTGCCAGCCCTTTACCCGTCTCATGAAAAAGGGTACTGCCTTCATATGGGACCAAGCCTGTCAAGAAGCTTATGAAGACATTAAGAGGTATCTCACAAAACCTCCGGTCTTAGTGGCCCCTACATCAGGGAAACCATTCTTGCTTTATGTAAAAGCTCTGGACTATTCCCTCGGCGCCCTCCTCGCTCAAAAGGACGACAATGGCCACGAGCAGGCCATTTATTATCTCAGCAGGACTCTCATAGGAGCGGAATCTCGCTACAATCCTATTGAGAAAGAGTGTTTAGCTCTCGTCTTCGCTGTCCAGAAGACTCGACATTATTTGGTTGGCCAAACCATACATGTCATCTCCAGGGTGAACCCTTTACGTCTTCTCATGACGAAGCCAGGGTCGTTGAACTCAAGATTGGCTAAATGGGCACTGCTATTGTCCCAATACGACATAACCTTTACCCCTCAAAAGGCGGTTAAAGGTCAAGCCCTTGCAGAGTTCTTGGCTGCGCATCCAGTTCCGGAACATTCAAAACTTCACGAAGACATCCCTGATGAGGTCTTCGAGTCTAATGCAACCTCAGCAGAGGAAGTGTGGCAGATGTTCTTCGACGGAGCATCGCGGATGGGCCCCAAAGGAAAATTATTGCCGGGGTGGGGGTTGTGTTCATCTCCCCACAGGATCATATCCTTCCCAGAGCGTTCTCCTTGACAGAGTCATGCTCTAATAATGTAGCGGAATACAATGCTCTGCTCATTGGTCTCCAACTCGCCCACGGAATGGGGGTACGCTATCTTGAAGCTTATGGCGATTCAAAACTGATCATTAGCCAGGTAAAAGGTGAATATGAAGTCCGCCATGAGGACTTGGTGCCTTACTATCATACAGCTATCGAACTGGCTAGCCTATTTGAAGGCTTCTACATCGGGCATGTGTCTCGATCTCAGAATACCAAGGCGGATGCTCTCGCTGCACTAGCGACGACGCTAGCCTTACCGACCGACACAGAGTATCACCTCACAGTCGCAACCCGGCATCTCGTATGCTCCAAGCATATGCTAAGGATCCAAGAAGTCCATCATACCTCCGTGAATCTTGAGCCGAGGGATTGGCGCTTCCCTCTCATTGACTACGCTCTGCACGGTCTGCTTCCAGATGATCCCAAAGAAGCGGCGTCCATCAGACGAAGGTCGCTCCGTTTCTACTATGATCCCACTTTGAAGACACTCTACCGTCGTTCATATGACGGTGTCCTCCTCCGTTGTCTCTCTCATTCAGAGGCACAGGAAGTGCTTAAAGAAGCACATGATGGCATTTGCGGAGCTCACCAGCCGGGTCCAAAGCTTAAAGACAGGTTGCACAGACTTGGGTACTACTGGCCGACCATGATGGCCGATGCCACCCAATATGCACGAAGGTGTAAGGCGTGCCAGGTCCATGCAGACTTCATACACCAACCTTCGGAGTTGCTCCACCCTACTGTTGCTTCATGGCCATTTGAAGCATGGGGAATCGATGTCGTAGGGCCAATCAGTCCCTCTTCGGCAAGAGGTCACCGGTTTATCCTGGCAATAACTGATTACTTCTCAAAATGGGCAGAGGCCACACCGTTGGCCGAAGTTAAAACCTCCAATCTGGTTAGCTTCATCAAACACCAGGTCATCCATCGATTTGGTGTACCCAGACGGATCATCCATGACAATGGTCCCCAATTCGTAAGCCAAGGGTTCTATCGGTTCTGCGATAAATACCGAATTCAGAATGTGGCTTCAACCGCCTACAATCCTGCCGCCAATGGCTTGGCAGAGGCATTTAACAAGACAATCATCAAGCTGCTCAAGAAGTTTGTCTCCTCGAACAAGCGAGATTGGGACGAAAAGCTCGGTGAATGCCTTTGGGCCTACCGGACTACGGTTCGGACACCGACAGGCAATACGCCTTTCTCCCTGGTATATGGGTGCGAAGCGGTCATCCCATTGGAAATCCAGGTGCCATCATTACGGGTAGCCTTGACTACTAAGATGACATCAGAAGACAATGATCGCCTGCGTCTTCAAGAGCTCGAAGCCCTAGACGAGAAGCGGCTACAAGCTCAGCAACACATCGAGCTATATCAGGCTCGGATGTCAAAAGCCTTCAATAAAAAGGTCAAGCAGAGAATCTTCCATAAAGGAGACCTGGTCTTAGCCGTCAGACGACCGATGATTATGACGCACAAGACCAAAGGCAAATTTCAGCCTAAATGGGAAGGACCGTTTGTGATAGAGACAGTCTATTCGAACGGAGCATACCGCCTTACAACTGCAGATGGCGACCTCCTCATGATGCCGATCAATGGCAAATTCTTAAAGAAGTATTATCCTTAATCAAGGATCTTGCTCTCGATCAAGTTAACATTACACCTCTGATCGAGATCCGCGCGTCCGGAATACGCACAAAGAGAGCCTTTCTCTTTCTCCAAGCATATCAAACCTGTTGGTAGCTGGGGTTTGCTTAAAATCCCAAGGGACCTGCTCCCACTCGATTCCCTCTCCAAGTCACTACCAATTCTCATCCATAGAATGGTAAGACCACATATTCCGCTGTTATGTTAACATTAAACCTATGACAGCAGTCCCCCCATTTTCCTCGTGAGAACGAGATCTCCAAAGTCACTTACCAATTCTCATCCATAGAATGGTAGGACCACATATATATATCTCGCTGTTACGTTAACATCAAACCTATGACAGTGATTCCCTCGTTTCTCCCCGCGAAAACGAGACTTTTCCCAAACTCCATTGCAATTTTGAGCTTGGTGGCTTCTCAACCAGTTACGTCATTACGACCTCTGAACTGGCAGATAGCCAAGTTTCATCTACCATTGAGCTTAGTGGCGTCTCAAATTGGTTATGTCATTGCGACCTCTGAACCAGCAGACAGCTAAGTCTCGATCCCGAGCCCTGTTGACATTTACAAAAGACAGGTCTCGATACTCGTTGACATTTACAAAAGACGAGTATCACCTATTGATTGAAGCTTGGTGGCTTCTCAACCAGTTACGTCATTACGACCTCTGAACTGGCAGATAGCCAAGTTTCATCTACCATTGAGCTTAGTGGCGTCTCAAATTGGTTATGTCATTGCGACCTCTGAACCAGCAGACAGCTAAGTCTCGATCCCGAACCCTGTTGACATTTACAAAGGACAGGTCTCGATACTCGTTGACATTTACAAAAGACGAGTATCACCTATTGATTGAAGCTTGGTGGCTTCTCAACCAGTTACGTCATTGCGACCTCTGAACTGGCAGATAGCCAAGTTTCATCTACCATTGAGCTTAGTGGCGTCTCAAATTGGTTATGTCATTGCGACCTCTGAACCAGCAGACAGCTAAGTCTCGATCCCGAGCCCTGTTGACATTTACAAAAGACAGGTCTCGATACTCGTTGACATTTACAAAAGACGAGTATCACCTATTGATTGAAGCTTGGTGGCTTCTCAACCAGTTACGTCATTACGACCTCTGAACTGGCAGATAGCCAAGTTTCATCTACCATTGAGCTTAGTGGCGTCTCAAATTGGTTATGTCATTGCGACCTCTGAACCAGCAGACAGCTAAGTCTCGATCCCGAACCCTGTTGACATTTACAAAAGACAGGTCTCGATACTCGTTGACATTTACAAAAGACGAGTATCACCTATTGATTGAAGCTTGGTGGCTTCTCAACCAGTTACGTCATTGCGACCTCTGAACTGGCAGATAGCCAAGTTTCATCTATCATTGAGCCTAGTGGCGTCTCAAATTGGTCATGTCATTGCGACCCCTGAACCAGCTGACAGCTAAGTCTCAATCTCGATGCTTGCTGACATTTACAAAAGGCAAGTATCTCCTTCCTTTCAAGCCCCGCAAAGGGCTAACCTCGAGACTGGCAACGTCCCATTCGGTTATGTTACTGCAACCTCTGAACCAACAGACAGTCATGTCTCATTATCTAAACAACAGACGACAAAAGAAAAATTTTCTATTAAATCCAAAAGGATGGGATACATGGAGGAGCCTATAGGCGTACATGATAAGATCGGATCCGATCTCCGAGCGAAGCTAGCCGCGTCCTCCTGTCATCTTCAGCCTGGGCCAGCGCCTGTGATCTTAGCTCTGCCTCATCGAAGTCCACCGCCTGAGCCAGACGAGCCTCGGTCTCCGCCAAAGTCGCCCTCTGTGATGACTTCCGCTCCGCCAGTTCCTCACTTCGAGCCCTGAGCTGCTTAAGCCGCGCAGACTCTTCATGACGCATCTGTGTAGCCTTCGACAAGAGGAGATTTGCCTTTCGGATCATCTCTTCAGCCCTCTTGATCTTATCTTCAGCGTCAAAAAGAGCACTGTTGGAAGCATCAATTGCACTCCCAACCTCTGCTTCCTCTGCCTCCAAGGACCTCAAGTCAGAGGAGATAGCCTCAACAGCCTCTTGGGCAGCGAGCTGAGCCTCGCGCTTCTGGGCGACAAGACGTGCGAGCCGTTCATCAGCCAAAGACGCTGCGTCGGAACGATAGAAATGGCGCCATTCCTCCACGTCCTTCTCAAGGTCATCTACCAGGAGCTCCAGAGCAGTAGCTTGATGGTACCCCTCAAAGTCCGGAATACACTCAATGCCACGGGAGAGGACCATCTTCAGCTTCGAGAATGGCACAGGCGAGCCCTTCAAGACTAGACCGATAGTCTACTCCAAACTATTATAGAAGCTGTCGACCAGATTACCGATAAAGTCATTCTCAGCTTCATCAACCCTTGAGACAACCTCGGAGCAATCTACCAACCTAGTCGACACCACCGCGGAAGAAGAAGCGGGAACATCGACAGCAGCAGGGCAAGCCAAAGGTGACCTCGGCGGAGTCCTCAGCGACACCAGCACGCCAGCCACCGCGGAGGTAGGACTGGCAACCACCTCCTGAGCAGCAGGCTCAACTACCAGCGTCGGGGAGGTAGGGCTCACAATCACCCTCAATGCCGTATTCGGCAAGACAGTCTGCACCCCACTCGTTGATATGACTGGAAGTGGGGGTACCTCCGGGACTGCCGCCTCTTCAACCTCAGGGCCCTCCGCTGATTTGGGCTGATAAAAAGGCAGGTCGCCATACAGCGCGTCTAACACAGCTGCGTCTGCCCCGATCGAAGCGCTCATATCGCCCTTTGACCCTTCAGGAAAACCCTCCGCTTCTTTCGAAGCTGATGCACCTTGGGGACGAATGCCTGCAACAAAACCAAGGTCAAAAAGGAGACGCAACAAATAGGCGAGGACCAAGAGATCTTAGTCTTACCAAAGGCCGATGTCACCTCGTCAGCCGCATCAGAATCCAAGGGTCCCATCGGAAAGTTCTTACCAGACTCAACGCGGATAGCCGGCCCACTCGCCGATTCCTCCGCAGACCACCCGGCAGAGCTGGATGCCATAGGACTTCTTCTAGAAGCCTCAGCGCCCGAAGGGCCAATATCGGCCGCATGATCCCCAGACTCCTCCGAGCGAGCAAAGGAACCAGCTGCACGTCCATAAGTGAACAGGGGATCGTAGTGCTCCCCTTGCTCTCCAACTGCCTCAGCTCCTGCAACAAAAAGCAAAATGATGAGTTATTTAAAGTGCGCTGAAGGCATATTATATGGAGGCCAATCTTACCAGTAGTCGGTTCAGCAACCGACGGCTCAGCCACTAATGGAGCAGCAGAAGGAGGCGCAGCAGAGGGCTCACCCTCTACCACGATGGTAGGAGTCTGGCGACGGGGCCTCTTCGCCGACGACTTCCTACGGGATCCACTCCCACGCTTCCTTTTGAAGTGGACCCCAGAGTCCTCTTCCTCCACTTCTTCCACATGCTGTGGGGGAGCTGCTCCCACTACACCAGACCCGGCTTCACGAGCACCAGCTTCGTGGGCATCAGCCCTTGTCTCTGCCTCAAAGCGAGGGCTCCCCGCATCAGAAGCCTCGCTGTCATCTATAGCGATGAACTCCTCTATGCCAGGAACACGGACTCGTTTGCCCTCCATCTTATCAGAAGCCTTCTGCCTCATCCGATGAGAAATTAACCTCACACCCGAACGGTTGACGTTAAACCTAGCAGGCGTAGAGTTCGAAGCCGCATACCATTGGCAGAAACACAGGGTCGTCCATAGGCCGGGATCCCTCAACGGCGTGCGTAGCCACGCTCCAGTGTCATCCGCGGTAAAGAACCGCCAAGCACGAGCCCCATCAATGAGGCTCCCCATGAAAGCCAGGTCCGGATTCGGGTTGCCCACATACAACTGGTCATACCCAAATTGGCGGGCGAACCGGCTCGGGATGTAGGGCTCCATGTAGCAGGTATCCCCACTCCGGTACAGCAGATGCGAGGGCCGGATACACACCAGCCACTCGAAAACACCCCGACTCATGGGGGACCGACCTGATTCCACATCACGGAATTCCTCGTTGTATCCTGCACCCCGCAGGCGAGGAAAACAGCGGAACAGGCTGTAAGCGTCATAACGACGCACTAACTTACGGGCCTCGGCCACATAAGTTTTCTGCCACAAACAGCCTTCAAAACGACGGAGAAGCGCCGTTTGAACACCCGGCGGAGGGTCCTCCCCAGCTCCAATTAAAGTAGGGCAGTGCAAGGCGAACCACGCCATCAAGTAGGTGTACGGTAAACCTACCCTAGGATTGGGCCCGTCACAAGGCAGGACGGCACCCTTCCCCCGCCTTGACGCCATCGGCCTGCAGAAAGCCTCCGTCAGAACACGAAGGCCCCTCTGAATACAACACACCATGGCCGGGAGAAGACCCAGACGGTGGCCATGGACCAAGCGAACGGCAGGCAGCAGCACATTCGGGTGAACAATGTCACCCGAAGAAGAAGGCACGACACACTTCTTTAACCAGATGGTCAAGAAGCCAGCCAGCAACGCCTTGCGAGACATAGGCCGACGGGCCTGATGGTGAAAGCTCCGAAGAACATCACCCTTCTCGAAAGGACCATCATCTTCTGTCACGACGATGTCCTTTTCAGCATGCACCTCCATCCTTGCCAAGATGTCCTCTTCAGCAACTCCGCAATGAGCTGCCTCGGGCGCACTAGTCATATCCGGGAACAAGTAGTTCCCCCAGCTCTTCAAACTCTTCGAGCTACCCTTGCCACCAGTGTGGATGCTGGAACAAATGTGCAGGTGGCACATCAATTCCCGATATGTCTCAAGCAAAGCAGGCTCTTGCTTCTCCAAGAGAGCCAACTCCGTCTCACACGGAAAATACTCTTCATATGGAAGAGACCCGAAGGGCAAAGCAGAGATCTCTCGCATCTCATGCAGGGCCATGCCCAATTCACCAACCGGGGTGAAGAAAGTCCCCGAGGCTGGGCAGTACAACTCAAGGATGGCGTAGAAGCACGCCACCTTCATCTCAATGCCGTAGCAGGTCGCCCTGACGGCCTCATAGAGGTTCAACCTCTCTAATTCCCCCTCAAAATGATTGAGGATATAATTGGTCAACTCCGCCCACCATGACCTAGGAGGGTGGACCCAACCAGGAGCCCTGAAATCTGTGGCGGGGTAGTTCCCCTCAGCCTCGTAGAACTGAGTACCGAAGGTCGGCGCCGCAGCTGGATTCTCTCCTACTGGAAGGTCCCGCGACACCTTCCCAGGGTATAGCCCTATTATGCTACAAGGAGGGCCCGCCCTCGAATAGCCGGTCTGGAATGTCAACCTCCCGACACTTATAGACTCGGCATTTAGGCTCACGCCCCACGCCATCTTCCGAGCCTGAGTCACGCCCGCGAAGGAAGACAAAGCGAAATGCCGCTTAGTAGACGGGAGATAGAATCTCTCGCCATCCAACTGGAAGATCCACTGGCCTTCGCCGGCCTGCAGCTGGCGATCGGGATCAGGTGCAGCATCCCCGAACATGAAGTCAGGCTTTTTGTAAGCCTGACGGTCAATATCTTCAAACGAAGCCGTAGTCAAGATGCTCCGCATGGCCTGCGGGCCACCGCTCTGAATGAGCGTATCCCGTACAAGGGGCTCGGCTCACTGAACAAGGAAGCCTGCCCGATGAACTGCAAGCTGATGCTCCCTGCTCGACTGGTTACGCCAAATAGACTGTTCTGAAGGCCGGAGGCGTAATGTACTGCAAAAACAAAAAAAAAATGAACTATGATTAGTTCATCAATCAAACGGACGCGAAGACATAAAAATTCGCTAAGGCATAGCCTCGCCCAGTAAGCAGGAACAGCGGGATAATAGCTTTGATAAAAAGCTTCGCTTCACAGATAAGGCTGCATCTTTGCAGGAACTGGCATAGCCCTAAGGGCTGACGTCATCAAAAGGACTTCATGATCAACAGTCGTCCTTCGTGGCCACGACTGAAGGCACACGACCCATATCCTGTTCCTCAACAGGATGAAGACTGCCCCAAGCAATGGCTTCCTATGGAAGCCCAAGGGAAGAACTGTTCAGTTCTTACTTCCCTGGTGCAAGTAAAATAGGGAAGTTAAGGGAAACAAGTTCCCTGATAAGGACAGATCATATTCGATCGTCCTAATAGCCGAGTATTGACTCCAAAGGATGAAGACCACTCTCTAATCAAATTGGAGAGTCTCTTACCAGCGATTGGTCGCTCAATGAACGGAGGAGGAGGACCCTCCGCCGCAGAAGTCGCTGCTTCCTTTCCCGCTCGTCTCTTGGGCGCCATTGAAGGAATGCAAGAGTGCTCAAAGTACTCTGAAGCAAAGGAGGAAGAAGAAGAGGAAGAGATAGAAAGTTCTCTAAAAATAAAGGGAGATCTTCCCATATTCAGCCCAATCGGGCTTTTATAGGCCAATCAGCGCCTAGATCAAGGCCTCGAAAAAGGGCACATGCCGCCGTTCCGAATTAATTCGAAACAGTGCCCAAAGCGCCTAAGGCGCTTTTCCCAAAGTGCGACGGTTCAACCCCACTAAAGGGTTAACTCCGCGCAGGAGCAAAGTGCGGGCTTCGCACAAACCTTCAAAGACTTCGCCAGGAGGTCTACCTTAGCCCGCCAAAGAGGCTGCTGTTTGCGGGACATGCCGGTCTCGCGAAGATCATTCGAAGAAAGGACAATGTCCTTAACTCTGCATACAGTTCAGCCCAGCTATGGCCAGATTCTCAGTGAAAGCAAGCAAATCAGATGATCAGACAATGAACTTTCATTGATTCAAAAGCGAGGGTACATTGATATTACATCGAAGTTGTGTTTCATACAACACACTCAGTTGCCCAACAAAGATCTTTTGAGGCATACAAGCGGTTTTATCTGCTACCAAGCCAGATCAACGGGACAGGAAAGGCCTTCCTCCTGCACAAGGCCGTAATCCTTCGCACATGAGCAGAGGGTGCCGCGAGGACACGGTCATTTTTCTCCACAAAATGGCAGATCTTACCAGGCCATTTTTGTTGAAGCCTGGCAATAAAAGCTTATCGCCGCCAACACGTCAGATCACCTATAATGGGAACTAGTTTTGATGCTAGTGATCTGACGGGTGTGAGGCCCACTCCCATGAAGTGGATTGTCCCCGACGAAGGCCACCAAAGTTGAAAGTCGGCAGCCAGCCTCACCTCAGATCGAATCATCTCGGATAAGAGGCTGCCAACAGCCCCTAGGACGCGCATCCGCTGCCCCGAATTGTTCCTCCTGCTTAAAAGTAAAGCTTCAACCGGGGAAGCATAAGGCAATTTTATGGCTTCTTCCATCAAGTCACCAGACTGGCAAGCATAGCTCGCTGCAAGGCAAATTGAAGCAAGTTAGCAGTTAAGCACAGAAAGAGCTGCAAAAATATTAAGTCAGATTCTTCAGCGGCAAAGCAATCCGACTTCAGCAGAGGACAAGTTCCACCTGCACAGCAACCATGGGCTGGCTCAGCAAACGCCAAGTCCTAGCCTCGCCTATACGGCAAAGTCAGACTGATCTTGTGAAGAACAGTCTCAACCTCGCCAATATGGCAAGACTGGCTCAACTATTGAAGAAGCCAAGTCCCAAGTCCTGCCTGCGCAGCGGACTTAACAAGCAACGATCTTTCACTGATCAAGCCAAGATGATAGCTTCACAGAAAGCTATGATGAGATCCTTCTCTGCAGCAGCCAATTGCAAGATGAAGAACAAGGGAAGCTAATCTCTGAAGCGAGCTGCCAAAGCTAAATCAAGGAAGATGAGTTCCCTAAAAAGCGGTGAAGTCTTTGAATGATCAAGACTTACTGGTCCTTGGCCGGTTAGACAACCAGAGTGGGTTTTCCCACTAATTCAGAGATCTGAGTATCTCTCACAACCAAGAGAAGGGAAGAAGAAAGGCAAGGCACTTCTCTTCAGAGGACCTCAAGTGTCCTATTTATAGGCCCCATGGCCTGAGTGCAACCACCTCAAGCATGGAAGCACGAGCGCACTTAAGGCATTGATTGCGCCTTGATGACAGGGACGGTTCCCATTGGAACCGTACAAGGGAAGAAAACGTCTCCCTCATAAAAGGCACTAATGGCGCCTTGAATAAAGGGAATATCCTCCCTTGGAAACATGCAAATCGGAGAACATCTCTCTCGATTGGCGCGAAAGAAGGAATGATCCTCCTCGTAACCGCCCCACGGCAGTTGGCTTTGAAAAAGCAACAGGAGTTCCAAAGCGAACTTATTTCTTGAAAGCCCAGATGCGGAGCTACCCCGACGCGAAGCGACTCGCGAACCAGTGCAATTCTTCGGCGGATCCATCCCAAAGCAGGATTGAAGGCGAAGCTGAACTCAACCATCATGGCGACGTTCATACTCCACACCACCATCACAGCAGTTCAAAGTATTTCGAAGTCTGGGCTATTGCAGACTTTCGAAAACTTTGAAGGGGGTCTTGTTGACACTTAAAAAAGACAAGATTCTCATTGGTCCGAACGATGTCTAAACTTGTTGACATTTACAAAAGACAAGGGACAGACGAGCTGAAGACCAGTTTTTTCACCCAACTCCAAGGGACGAGGAAGCGGTTTGGACTCCACTGATCCAGCAAGCAGAACAGTGAACCCGGATTGTTTCTAAACAGACCTCAGCAGGTCTAAAATGCTAGCATTTAGCATTACATTAGCCCAAGGGGATAGCCTCGTTTGAGAGGCTAACATCATCCAGAGCATCGCCAGGAAGCTAACTGACAGCTTCGCCGAAAAACCTCTTTTCGGACTTCGTCAGGAATTGCCTCTAGCTCCGCTATGAGCTTCAAAGCGGGCAGCTCCGCCATCAGCCTGCTATAGTCAACCTTTGACCAATCAAATCTCCTGATAAGATCGGATTCAATCTAATCAAATCCAATCAGGATTCAAATATGGCAGGTGATTGCCACAATCTCTTGACTCTCTTGAAACGAGTAAGAGGATCAAGGAGAATCCCCCAACAATATGGAAAGGATCAAGACAGATCAACCGACTTGCCATGTTCTAGCTCCGCAGAAGCTATCCTAGCCTCGCAGCAAGGCTACTTTCCAGATTCAAACAGATTCGGTTCAATCTGTTTCTATATCTTCAAAGGGGACGATTATACCCTTACTTTCCCTATAAATAGCCCATCAGGGGCACAAGGGAGAGGGATGGCATCGCATCAGATCGAGGAGGATCATCAATTGATCATCGGCGAGATTGGCGTCTTCTCAAAGATCGGACTTCTTCATCAACGCACCGTGCAATCTCTAATTCAGAGACCTTTCAAGAGAAATACTTCTCTTCTCAGGGTGACGATACCCTAACAACCTCTTTTCCTCAAGGAATCTCCGGAACCAGGCGAGAAGGAATTCCTCACAGAAGTGGTTTTGAGAAGTAGTCAGAGGGTTCTACCAATCCTCTATTCTCTGATTCCCGGAACCAGGCGAGAAGGGAATCTCATCGCTCGCATCGTCAAAGGGACAAAGTGGTCGCGCGCTGACCAGACTCCTATCGGCACACTTCTCCAGAATCTCTGAGGAGATCTACTTGTAATCTTTTAAGAATACTTGTAATTTAGCTCCTCAAACTTTTTATTTGTAAGTTTTCCCCCTTTGCAAACATAATGGAAAACAATAGCATGTTTGATGTTTATAGATTATTATATTAATGTCATGATTATTAGACCCTTGACATGCATGTATAGCCTTTTGAGACACCCATGTTTAATATGGACTATTATTTTTGTGTTCTCGCCATTGTTTAGCTATCATGTTTATCTTAGCTCTAATAACATGTGAATTTACATAATAATCATGTTTATGTTTTTCATGTTTATTCATATCTTGTTTTTATGCTTCATGCGTTGATTACATGTTTAGATGTTAGTTTTCATTAAAACTTGGTATATACTTGTACATATAGTGGGCCACAAATAAATCTTTATATGTTTGAGCTTGAATGCTTATTTGAACCATTAGATGTGCTAGTATAGTCTAGTTTTGATGATCCATGCATTTTAAACTTGTATTCCCATTTTTGAATTTGTTTTATGATGTCTTATTTAACTTCATGTATATGTCCAATTTATCCAAATTATTGTTATACATATACATCCTTTGAACCACGTGCCTTCATGTATATATCTTTGTGGACTCGTTGTGTTTAGATATGTATGTATACTTTAGTTTGTATAAGACATACATATACCTTGAAGATTAAATAATTCTTGATGATTTTCATGTTTTAAGGAATATTGAGCTTAATTGAATATTTTCATGATCATGTTCTTCACATTGTATTTGTACACTCACCTTCATGTTTACTCATGTTTTATTTTCATGAGTCATATTTATGCTTCATTGGCTTAGAGTGTTGACTATCTTGTGAATTTCATGTTTTATGAAAAACATTTATGTTTTATTCCTTACTTGAAGGATTTCATACTAGTTAACAATCCATTTAACTAGTTGCGATATTCTTCATATGGTAGTGTTTTTCAAACATACTATATTTTTAAATCTATTTTTGAAACCCCTACCTTTTACGGGCGGTTAGATGGGCGATCATGCTCATGTATGCTTTATAGTGAAAATCATTTTAAACTTGAACATGAATTGGGTAGTAGGTAATATGAGATATACTCTTGATATTATTGTTGTTTCAATTGGTATCATTGGATTTTTTCAATTGGTATCAATATTGACATTTTTGTATACTCATATATTTGTATGTATGTATGCTTTCATTTCATATAGTATCAATTTCGATTGGTATCTATTTTTCATACATATATATATTTTGTTTATGCTAAGCTTGAGTTTTAATGATCATCATGTTTCAATTGATTAGTTTTCAATTGGTATTCTAATACAAGCTTAGACATTGTTTATTTGGTATTTCTTAAAGGGAGAGAAAACTCGTATTTTATCTTTCAATTGGTATTTGGTTTATCATTGATTTTGTATTCCACTCCCTTACTTTATGATAGAAAATAATAATTTCAATTTGATATCATATGTTTAAAAAGAATAATACTTTAAATTGGTATCAAGATTGTATTTGTTTTCTCAAAATTGGTATAAAGATGCTTATGTGTTTACTCAATATTGATATCAAGATTTTGTTTACTTTCATTGGTATCTATTGATCTATTTCTTTCAATTGGTATCTAAATGTACTACTTTGACACATTTTTAATTGGTATCAAACTTAATTTATTGAGAATATTCAAAATTTTGTTTTAAGAATTTTTAAAAATGTTTTGATATGATTGCATATATGCAAGGGGAGCTTAACATCTCCTCCACATATAGATTCATGTTGAGTGTATCCTATATTGAGGAGCTTGACAACTCTTCTTTATGTGGTATACATGTGTAGGGGGAGCTTCACATCTCTTCTTATGCATTGCATATTTTGTGTTATGTGAATTAGGGCTTGTCATCCTTTCTTCATGTAATGCATATATGTAGGAAAGTTAACTTAGCGTCTTCCTCTTCATGAATGTATATCACATATATTCTTATTATTGATTTGTTTTGATGTCACCCCTTTATTGATTCTTTGTTTCGAACAAAAAGGGGAGAAGAATTTATTGATTTGTTTTTACTTTGACCCCTTGTTGATGATTGACAAAAAGGGAAAGAAGTATTTGGTATATATGCATGTTTTAAGGATTTATGTTTATGTATATATGTTTTGTATTGTTTTGCAATGGAGATAAGAATTTGATGTGTTTCATGCTTGTTTATGCATGTTTATCTCCTTGTATTTGCACTCATGTTATGAGCTTTCATTGCATATTTTTTTATTTATTGTGTTGCATGAGTTAAGGGGGAGCTTCTTTGAAGCTTAACTTTAATCCATGCATATATAACTCCATAAGTTTTGTCATCATCAAAAAGGGGAGATTGTTGGCCCAGAGGCCTTCCACTCTAGTTTTGATGATGATTAACTCATTTAGTTATGTTTACTAATAATCTTGTGATTTTAGTTTAGATCATTTAACCAAGATATTAGTTGGTGATTGCTTCAACAGAGGAGTTTGGAAGCTTTCACATGGTGATTCCATAGCCCGAGCATCATGATGATTCTTAGCACTCGTTGGAGTCTAACTCGTGGATCACGTTTTGGATCGAGTCGACTTGAAGATGGAAGATCGTCAAGAAGACTTAGGTATCCATAGTTAAGTGTGTTTTAGATCCATGTGTAAAGACTAGATAGTGTGATATGCTCAAGTTAACAACACACACACGTTTCATGTTTTGGATATTAGTTTTTCGGTTTTTAGTTTAACCGATATTGGTTTTCATGAATAGATAGATCAAAACAAGTTTACTTGGTTTTATATATATTAGATTCATTCTATATACATGCATGCTTAACTTCCTAGACAAACTTAGTCTGACATACCTATTCATGTGTTTTGGTGTTTTGTATTTTTAACAAAACATATTTTTGGATTTAAATACAAAAACTATGATATATATATGTTTCATGTATTTTGGATTTCTATCCATATGCATCATGCCTAATAATGTTCAAATATCATGTTTTTGTATTTCTATGAGTTTTAGGAAAAATCAAATTTCCTATTGAAAATTCCAAGTCTGACAAAATACAGTTTTTGGTTTTTGATAAAATTTATAAGACACAAAAATGGTTCAAAATGTTTGATTTTTGTGTTGTAATTTTTATCACAAGTTTGTATTTCAATGTAAAATGATAAAACTATTTTTTTGGATTTTTTGAAGATTTATGGAATTTATTGGAATATTTTCTAACCCAGTTTTCTGACCCAAATTGCTGCCTGCCAGGCTCTGGCGGTCGACCGGGCCGGTCGACTGGGATTCAGAGTCGGTCAACTGGTCGACCGACCGACGTGCACAAACTTGTACACATTGGCCAGGCACAGGGCACGGTCGACCGACCGGTCGACCGGCCAGAGAGCTTTGCTCTCTGTTTTTGGGCGGTCGACCGGGCGGTCGACCGCCAGCCGTCCAGGCTGTAAAAACAGCCAACCGCTAGTTTGAGGGTTTGGCCTATACAAACCCCATTTCTTAGGGATTTTGGCTAAGGTTTTTAAAAGAGAAAATTTCCAGTTTCCCTAGTGTTTTATACAGTTTTCAAAAGAGTTTTTAAAGCTTAAAGATTTCATCTTTATATTGTTTTCAAGGGTTTGGAAAATTCAAAGAAAAATAGGTTTTTGGGATATTGCTTTAGATCTTCATTTCTATCATATTGCAAGTGTTTTTCCAAGGATTTTTCTTTGTTATTTGATTTCCAAAACACCTTGATTTCCACTTGAGTTATATCTTCTATCCTAATCTATTAGGATCTTTATTTTGTGGAAAAGAAATTGTTTGAGGTTGTTGAAGCCACCAAGTTGTAAACCCTCCTTGTATTTGTGTATCCCTCTTTGGTAGAGGTTGATTGGAGTGGTGTTTGCTCCCTCTTTGGTAGAGGTTGAGATTGGTGTTTGCTCCCTCTAGTGAGAAGTGGAGTTGGTGTTTGTATCCCTCTTCGGTAGAGGTGTTTGTGGTTGTTTGGCTACGGGCCTACCCCTCGGTTGTGAGGTGGTGTTTGAGAGAGGAGTTCGGTACTCCCTTGTTGTACAAATCCTCCTCGGTGGAGGTTCCCTCGGTGGGAGTCCGCGGTGGACTAATTAGTGGATTGGAAATCCTTCTCGGTGAAGGCGGGGACGTAGAGCTAGGGGCTCGAACCTCGAAACATATCTTTGTGTTTGCGTTTGATCCATTGTCTCCTAACCCTCTCTCTTTTATTTGTATTGTGCATCATTCATTTCATCCATATCATATATATTGCTTGTGTTGTGCCTTGCATTATTTCATATTGCCTATATCTTATATGCTTGGTTGTTTGTGTGCCTCACTTATGCTTTACCACGAGAGCTTCATATAGCGCCTCAACTCTTATTCAGAGGAATTAAGAGGAGTTAGTCCAGAGCCCTTCACGGGGAATTCGGCTACACTCGTTGGTTGTATTAAGTGTGTTGCAAATTATTTTTACCTTCCGCATTTAGTTTCTAGATTAGCCATATCACCTTTTCACCCCCCTCTAGGTGAATTCAATATGGATGTTAAGGGACATAATTGACAAGCTAAAAGGTAAACTACACTAAAGGGGTTGGTGTTCGCATTGTGACGAAATCATTATTTTCGCTTATGAATGTGTGTGTATATGTTTGTTACATCTTTTATATTGGAGGAAGGGGCCGGGCGGAAGCCGGTAGGAGGGGGAAGACGGTGTGATTGTTTCATATACATATACATGTACATATACATACATACATACATACATACATACATATATATATATATATATATATATATATATATATATATATATATATATATATATATATATATATATATATAAACAATAACACCGTCTTCCCCCTCCTACCGGCTCCTGTCCGGCCCATTGGAGGAAGGGTCCGGACAGGAGCCAGTAGGAGGGGGAAGACGGTGTTATTGTTATATATATATATATATATATATATATATATACACACACACACACACACACACACACACACACACACACACACACACACATATACATATATATTGGAGGAAGGGGCCGGGTGGGAGCCGGTAGGAGGGGGAAGACGGTGTTATTGTTATATATATGCATATATATTGTAATATCCACTACTTGATAATACGGGCTTTTTGTTTTTATTTAATTTTAATCTGAATTATGTATTCTTATTAGCATGTTTTACATACATGTGTATATATAGATTAGATTTTATTAACAGTTTGTTAATTATCATTGTTATTGTTAATTACCGTCATGTATTTTAAATAACTATTATTATTAATATTGTGGCTGAAGTTATGTGCTTATTAATATTGGATTATTATTTTGTAGTGGTATTTGTAATATTTCCTTTCCCTTGATTTTTATTCATGCCTTATCCCTTGTCCCTGTACCCGTTATCTAATCCATACCCAAGCTCCATTACCCGTATCCTCTTTTATCCCCATATCATGATTCAAACCCTTGACCTGTTATCTGATCCTATATCCATTACCCAAATCCAATTCATAACCCAAACCCAATACCCAATTACCCATTTGGATCCACCCCCTAACCTATTAGCAAACCCAATTGGATCCCACCCGTTAACCCATTACCCAATCCATACCCAAACCCGCAACCCATTACTCTTCAAATTTTAATCTTAACTAACTCCAAAGAATCCTCCTAAATCCAAATCAAATCCTATATCCTACAAATCCTAACTACTTGATCTAAATCCTTAACCTAAATCCTATTCTTAACCTAATCTCCTCCATCTCCAACTCACAGCCGTCACCTACATCTAGCCAAGAACCCCATCTCCGGTGAGTCACGGCATCCTCTCATAGACGTGCGCGTGTCTCCTTCCCTGTGCAACCTATGCTCGGTAACACCACACCCTCCGCCTTCTCTCCGGCGATCACCGACGATCTCCGATCATCACAGCACAGCCGCAGGCCCCTCCTCTGCAGATCCGTGCGCCCAGCCCCCCCTCCTTGGCCGCTGCTCCCTGCCGCACAGCAGCAGCCACGGCAGCGCAACGGCAGCCCAGGCCGTGCACAGCCCAGCAGGCCAATTCCAGCAGGCCGCCCCCCATCACCAGCAGCCCTCCTCGGCCTCTGGTGGCGAGCCCAGCCAACAGCAGCAGCCGCGGCAGCGAGGACAGCCCGCGATCTCCCCTCGACAGCACCAGCGCAGTCCACGGCCATCACCGGATCTCTTCCGCGACGAGGCCAGCACGGCAGCCCCATGATGTGAGTGTACTCTCCTTCCTCTTTCGATTCCTCATTTTATACGTATTTGATTGAGTTGTAATTCTATGAGTATATAGAGTTAGTGTAGAACCTGTATACATTGATGTGTGCAAGAGAGGAGCTTGAGTGGATTTAATTGTATGTGGGAATAGGTGTTGGTGTACCTCAGATTAGTGCCCTGGCAGAGATATTAGTCGACTAATACCTTATATTAGTCGACTAATACCTCTGTTAGTCGACTTGCCAAGCCCCCTAGTCGACTTGATTACCTCCCAGGAAAGTTGTGACTCTCTGTTTGTCCACTGTAATCGACCATTAGTCGACTTGTCACCTTTTGTAGTCGACTAATAGCATGTATAGTCGACTTATCTCTAGCCTATAGTCGACTAGTTGGATGTCCTGGAAGTTGTGTAGTCTCTGTTGCTGACCTGCATTCCCTGTTAGTCGACTTGACTACTTGTATTAGTCGACTAACACCCTATACAGTCGACTTATCATATATATTAGTCGACTAACCCGTCCCCTAGTCGACTTGCACTTAACCCCTAGTCGACTAATTGTTGGCCGACTGCTGTATTCAGCTTCTTTATGGATTGTGGACTTTACCCTTGAGTTATGCTATTGCCTATAGATGGATGAACAGGATTTTAAGGAATAGATATTAGTTGGATTGACTTGACTTAATGGATCTTACATGCATGTATGAATATATTGCCGAGTGTCGGGATCTTATGATTAACTTTGATAGTAATGGGGAACTCTTGAGGACTTGGGAATCAGATTAGATTGATATAGGGTGAGAACTAAACCATGATTATTGATATATGTTGGAACTACAGTTTATTGTATTAGATTGCTCGATGTGAATTGATACATGACGATCATGCGACTATTGAAATTATGAGTAGGTTGTAATGACTTGGATTCATAGTTGAGTATTTGAGGACATATTAGATATGACTGAATTAGTTGGGTTGTAATTTAGATTGATCTTGAGTTAGAGGTTATCCAGAATTTATATTCTTTATATTGGGGCCTGATCTGTATTAAGATGAGATTGACGTAGTTGGTTTATAGTTGTGACCATTTGGGATTTGTTTAGATGATATGTTGTTGATGTTGAGTACCAAGAATAGATATTCTAGACCACATGTTGTTTGAGGATGTTTCATCTGTAGTTATGATTATGAAGTATGTTGACTTGTTGATATTGAGGACATACCGTGTGCTTCATGTATAGTGACTGATCAATTCAGTTAGGGAGATAGAGTTGTTATGAGAGTGATCTCGTTGATATTGGTGATTATAATATATGTTCAGAGTTTTATGATAGCTTTTGATCGATCTGATTATTGATGACTTAGAGGATGGATATATCAACGACTTTGAGGATATGTGTTGATTCCATAATTTGTCCAGGTTATTCTATTCATGACAGTAGATCATTACTCATCTTAGATATCTTGATTTACCTGAGAAACCTGACTGATTATACTTGGTATTTACCTGATAATTATCATGCCCATGTTACTTAATTGCTGGGAAAATATTATTACACGGTAACAACACCCGCATGTTATACTTGTTACATATTCCTGTTATACCGGTATCCTGTTCCTTGATATTATATATTCCTGTTATACCGGTATCCTGATTACATATTGCTATTGTTACCGTGACTACCACCGAGTTATCCCAGTGATTTAAGTAACATGCATATTTAATAATCTTGATAAATTAAAACATGATAACAAATAACTTACACTGGAATTGGGGAGATTGATGGAGGAGACAGCGTCCGTATTTTGGGTGGACCTAGGATTTAGGTTGCGCAGCCGAAAGAGGGTTCCACTGCAGGGTTCCCGTGGGGTGACTGACACCCCGTCCTGTTCCTGTTATGCATGTTATACATGTACCTGTTCCTGTTTACATGTTCCTGACTACCTTGCGGTAGGTCCTGGTTCAGCGCCAGGAGTCTGGGCCGTGGTCCCGGGTATGCACGGGACCCACCTAAAGCATGGACAATGTCTCCAACCGATCAGTTTCAATAACTGAGGACATCGATTGGCATGTGTGGTAGGCGTAGTATGGGATGCGTCTATTACATGTGACAATTGGTGTTCGCTGACATAATTAATAATAATAAACTGTATATGCATTGTGACTGACTATAATCACCTGATTGTATATATATATATACATATATATATATATATATATATATATATATATATATATATATATATATCACTATGATAGACACATGATTGTAACCCGGACCAGATTATGTACCAGGTTAGTGATATTTCTAGGATATACACCTAGACATCTATTGTTTGTTACAGTTATTTTACTTGTCTTGTACCTGTACTCTTATTCTTGCTATCGTTATTCAGTTCCTTATATTATCATGTTATTTGATTATCTTATATCTGCAGTTATTCTTGTTACAGCTTTATGCACCCTGTTTATATGCACGAGCTTTCCCCTTTACACACACACTCACCAGGTCGCGTTCTGACGACCCTGAATTTGCACGTCCAGATATTGGACGCTTGTTCTATTGTGCAGGTGTTCGATAAGATGGTATGCTTTGCGAGGAGCTGGACACTCTTCCTTTTTTATTCTGGTATTGTTGCATTTTCTTATTCCTGTTATTATTCTTTGATTATGGTATATCATTCTTACCTTCTATTTCATTTCCTACTTCCTTTGAGATTCATGTGTAGCCTTTATATGTATTATTGCAGTGATCATTGATTATTATGATTTAGATTTATAGCTTGTTCAGGTTAATTTAGGCTTAGCGTGTATACGTGGGGTAATTTTTCTCGTGTATATACGTCGCCGACTCTTGTCGCGACTCCGTTTCCGCGTATTTTGGGAAGCGGGGCGTGACATATATACATACATACATACATATATATATATATACATACATATATATATATATATATATATATATATATATATATATATATATATTATATATATATATAGACACACACACACACACACACATATATATATATATTTGAGGAAGGGGCCGAGCGGAAGCCGGTAGGAGGGGGAAGACGGAGATTCTCACACTTCATTATGGTTGTATAGGCATGTGTATAATGTGTGTTGTGCATATCTCTAAGTATGATATGTGAATATTGTGAAGTGTAGTATGATTATGTGTGATTGTATTATCCATATGGATAAACTATACTTAGATGATATAGGGTGATCTTGTGATATTGTATCCCCAGGACATATACTTATCCCCATGAAACTTTGATTGTAATTGGCTGTACTTCATGTATGCGATATGAGCTATGTGGTGATACGTGCTAAAAGTACTTAAAGCAGAATCATGCATAAGTTATAAATAACTGAGTGAGTATCTTATTGAATTCTTAGACCATGTAAGCTACAGCAGAGAAGAAACTAAAGAAAGTTAAAGAGAATCGAGTCTAAAGAAATTAGACCATCATATAGACTATATGGATCTTTGTATTAATTATTCATTATATGATATTGCTCTTTCCTCATTTCATTGGTTCATCTATACTTGCTAAAATTGTTGAAGAAAAACATGCTCCCTATTTGTATTTTCCTTCCTTGATACACTTTGATTCTCTTTCACTGAGCTATCGAGCTCACCCCCCTTAGTTCCTTACTTTTCAGGTTGCAATGAGGCAGAGGCCAAGCTTATGGCCATGGGCATCTTGATGAGAATCCCCGATAAGAGTGAATGTATTATTTGTGTAATTATGTGTGATTAGTTATATATTCTCTTGTTGTATATGTTTATAACTCTTTCCGTGTATACCCATAGTATATCAGGCTTGTTTGTAGGTGAGTTAGATTATAATGATTATGATGAGTTAGAGTTTACAGTTAGTTTTGCATTATTTCCGTGGAGGCCGAGAGGGTACTCTCGAATGTACAATTATTTTGTTTTCATCTAAGTAGGTCATTGGGAGCCGAAAAATTGTTATGTTTGAGCAGGTGATTGTTGAGTTGGTTTATATGCTTGGATTGAAGATAAGTAGGCTGGTGTTGACCGAACTTATTGTGATGTCAAATGTATATTTAGACATATCAGTATTTACAAAGGAGGTGCTGTCGAAATTTTCTAGGATTTGGAGATGGTTATGACAATCTGTCAGTGTAAAAAGGATGTTTATGTTAATTGTGAAAATAAGAAATCTGGGACCGTTACACCACTCCTGCTAGGACATTCCCTCGTGGGCCCGTCCTTGATGCACCATCGAAGAAGAGCTGCCACACCTGTCCTTCGAAAGATGTCTGGGTCAGACAAACTTCGACGACCTCGTTCAGGAGATCCTCATAAAGTTTGGTCGCCCTTGGATCTGGATGCTCAGCCAGGAAATCTGCCACCGCCTGTCCTTTCATGGCTTTTTGTGGTAGGAATTGCATCTAATATTGGGAGAGCAGTATGGCCCATTTTGGCAGTCGACCATTCAGCGATGATGGCTTTATCATAAGCAATCTTAAAGGATTGACTATTAATACGATATGTATGGTTTGGCCCATCAAGTAATGTCGCATTTTCTAGACAGCAAACACCAATGCCAAACATTCCTTTTCGATCAGGTTGTACCGATGTTCAGCTCCGATCATAGTTTTACTCAAATAGTAGATTGCCGGTTCGTGTCCCTGATCATTATTCTGGGCTAATAAAGCTCCCAAGGAATGGTCCATCGCTCGAACATATATCAGGAAAGGTTTTCCTAAAACCTGAGCTGTAAGGACAGGTGGTTGCGTGAGGTGTCGTTTGATTTCCTCGAACGCTTGTTGGCAAGCATCATCCCAAATGAATGAGACATCCTTCTCCATTAATTTGGTAAAGGGTTGGCATCTTCTCGACAGATTTGAGATAAACCTCCGGATGTGCGCTAGTCGCCCTTGCAATCCTCTAAGCTCCCTGAGATTCTTTGGAGGTTGCATCTCCTGAATAGCGCGGACTTTTTCTGGGTCGATGTGGATTCCTTTGGATGTAACCACAAACCCCAAGAATTTACCGTTGGCTACCCCCAGGAAGGATTTAATGGGATTCATCTTCAGCTGATGCGCCCGCATAATATTAAACATCGTCTTTAGATCTACTATGTGATCGCCCTTGGCACGACTTTTTACTGCAATGTGATCGACGTAGTATTCCACTGTTTTGCGTATGTGCTCGTGAAAAATTACATTCATAGCCCTCTGTTATGTTGTTCCCGCGTTTTTTAATCCGAAGGACATGACAATATAGCAGTACACCCCCAGAGGCGTCCTAAAAGATATATGCTTTTCATCATCAGGGTATATTTTGATTTGATTGTATCCCGAGAATCCATCCATGAAGGACATCCGTTCAAACCCACACGTGTTATCGACCATGACATCCGTGATTGGGAGGGAAAATTCATCTTTTGGACAAGCCTCATTTAGATTGTGAAAATCAATACAAACTCGAATCTTCTCATTTTTTTGGTAACGGTGACGATATTGGCTACCCAATCGGAGTGTTTTTCCTCCCTGGTGAAGCCAGAGTCTATGAGCTTTTTGAATTTCGACTGGATTGCTTCCATTATTTCTAGACGGAACCGTTGCTGCTGCTGTTTGACTGGTTTCGCGTCTGAATTAATGTTAAGGCGATGCATAGCCACTCAAGGATCAAGCCCATGCATGTCCTCGTAATTCTAGGTGAAGACGTCTACATACTCCCACACAAGTGATATTAGATCTTCCTTCTCGGAGGGTGATAAGCTTTCGCATATAAAGATGGGCTTAGGATTAACCTCATCTCCCAGATTAATCTGGGTGACCTTATCCTCTATGGGTGGTTCACGTTAATCAAAGCGAATATCTCAGAGAGTGTTTAGGTGTTTGATCCAAGGATCTGCATCCGACTAGATCATTTCTTCATCTCCATCTTTCAAGCGGCTTGTTGAAATCATGTTTACTTGAAGTTCTCTGAAGATGCTGCCGACACTGACATCTGACTCCCACGATGATGTGCCTGACAAGTAATTATGGTATAATGACCCTTCAGACTTAGAGGCTGACGGGATTGGAGTTGACACATAGCCCAACCCCTGCGAGTTCTCTGATAATAATCAGGGGTCTTCCCTTTTAGAACGAAGGATCGAAGCAGTGTTCTCCTTCCTTTGTCAAAGTTCAAGCCAGGACCCTTTGTTAAATCATACCCCATGTTCTCCATCATTTGGAGTACATTTGGCTCATAATGGGCGAATTGAGGGGATTCGTTCTCGCTTTCTGAGTCTTCGCGAGGCATCAATTCGGACTTGATTCTTCCGAAAAGAATTGGTCTTTGGCCTTTGCGTTTTGCTGGGACCATGAATAATGATTCTTGTGCAACACTGACATCTTGATACGTCGTGAGGGATGACCTCACCAATGCATGCAATGATGTCAGAGCACCTATTGTCGACCAGGGATCATCATCTACATCGGTACTAGTGTCAGACGGCACTGAATCAGAAGCAAATACAGAAAAGTAAGCCAAATCTAACTCTTCATTAATATACCACTCGCCTACATCATCAGCTGGGCTATTAGCATCGAGCTTATTAATGCTCATTACAAGTGGATCTAATTCCACAGGCACTCTTCTTTCGCCTCTGGTTCAGTGTCAGCTTCATTACCAGAGTCGGTTCCTTTGGCTGTGAATTTTCACTCGTCATCAGAGAATCCTGGTATAGGAGGGAGTCTGTGAAATAGTTCTCTACCCCTTGAACGGATGCCTTTCGGCAATCAACGTTCGGACTTTTCCACTTCCGTCGATATATTTCATAACTTGATGGAGAGTGGAGGGGACGATGGAGTTACGATGAATCCATGGTCGTCCCAGCAACAAATTGTACGAAGTGTCGGCGTCAATCACGTAGCACGTCACTTCAGATCTCAGATCCTCAATCTGACATTTGAGTTTGATCTTGTCCATTGGGCGCGTACCATTAGCGTTGAAACCATAGATGGTAGTTTGGGTGGCGCTCAATCGGTGGGCGGGGATGCCTAAGTGCTGCATGACCCAGCGAGACATAATGCTCAACGCGGATCTTGGATCTACCTGAATGCGGCTCACTTTAGACGATCCAATGTACCCTGTGAAGTACAGGGTCTATCATGTTTCCCCTTGACCTGCATGTCGTCTGACGTGAAGGTGATGTAGGGGCATTTGAGAAGCGTAGCGGCAGTCTTCTTTACTTTCCTCCTGTGGCTCAGCTGGGATTTGGGTCATGAAGACCTCAACATCGGTTAGAGCTTCTCTCAGAGCTTCTCTTGTTGACTTGGATAGTCTTAGAAGCTTGTAAAGGGTGAACATGGTCTGGATGTTGGCCAGTTGAGCCAAGACATCATAACGGTAAGGTCCTGATGTTCCTTCTGCTTTGTCCTTCGGGAGATCTTTAGAATACCGAAGCTCTTTCTGCTTCTCCACAGGTTGCTTTGCGGAGGGCTTAATTGGCTCTGCAGTAGGTCCAGGCGGATTTGCCACTAACCCATCATACTTTTTTAAGTACGACTGTCCCGAACGAGTTTCGGCCACGAGTGGTGCATTCAGCTCTGCGGCAAGGACGATCGTCTCCTCCTCTGAGTCGGTTAGCGGGGGACATCGGTCTCTGCTTCTCGAGAAGAGGCACACACCACATTACAGGGCGAGGCTCTTGCTTTGCCTTTGGACTTCCTGTTGGTAACAGTAGTCCACTGTTGGCCTTCCACAAGGTCGGGATGAACCCACATGATTTCTCCCTGAGGTGTAGGAGCAGGCATGAGACTTTTCTCTTGCCAGTGATGTGGGTTTGTATTGATCATCCTTAGTTCCCCTTTCGGGATGGGAACTACTCCGGCCGGTGTTGGAGGCTGATTTTCAAACTAAAGAAATGATGTCATGTTAGCCGTCACTTTCTTCTGTTTCGGACGGAACTTGAGTACTTTCGCATCGATCAGAGTTTAAAGAATATCTTTGAAGATATAACAGCTCTTGGTGGGGTGCCCCAGCACCTTATGATCAGGCAATAGTTAGGATTGTCGATCTTGCTGACCTCCTCAGAACGTCTAGCTTCTGGAAGTTTTAATTTGTTGCTCTTGTTGAGTAACTTGAACAACGAATCAACGTGCTCGTCCTTGAAGGAGTACTGCCTGTTGGCACGCGGCTGACTTGAAGAACCACCCCCTCTGGTTGGCTGAGGTTTAACGGAGAATTTTGTCTCTGTCGTTAATGTATCCTTCCTCTTTGATTGAAAAGATACTTCTGGCGCGCGCCTTGTCGACTTTTCGGGTCTGGGCGTGTTTTCTTTCGCCCTAACCCTGGTGACAATCTCTTCAGCCCGTTCACCTTACTGGACCAATTGCTTTCAAGTGCAGCTTTCGACAGCTCCTATCTGGACTAGGAATGAAGTTTGTAAATTGTGACGGCATGTCTCCACCAGGGTGACCTGGGTCATACCATTAGGACATCGGAGTGTCATATTCCAAAATCTTTCCATAAATGCTTTGACTGACTCTCTCTTTCGTTGCTTTGTTGCCAGGAGAGTTGGTATGGTAACCTCCGAGTCGTCTTCGAAGAAGCGTGTAAGAAAAGCTTCTCCAAATCACCCCAGTTTTTAACGGAGTCTTCAGGGAGTTTCATGAACCATTCGAAGGCGAGTCCCTTCAGAGTACCAATGAACAAACATGCTAGTATGGCATCGTTATCTACTACATTCTCTATTTGAGACTTGAAATATGTTGGTTCGGTGACCCTTTGCCGTCAAAGGCCTGCAGAGTCGGGGCTTTGAACTTCGGAGGATATGTGACAAGATCTCATTCTGCCGGGTATGGTCGGACCACTCCTACTTCTTGGAGGCCTTTTCGATTGGTAAAGGCTTCCAGACGCTACTCCAATTAATTCATTCTTTTAGAATTAGTACCCCCATTCTCTGGATTGCCTCCCTCTTTAGATGAGGATTTAGACAACTCAGAATTAGACTGTTTCTCCTCTTCTATGTGTACAGAAGATGAGCTTTCCCCTTCCTTCCGCTTGCCTTTGGACTTTTTAGAAGTTTGGGCATTCGATTTCTTCTTATCCTCGAGCAACTGTGTAAGCATCTGCTTGAGGGTATTGATAGATTCTTGTTGGGCGCAAATCATATCGAATTGTTCCCTCTGGATCTGGGTTTGCTGTTCCAGGCGCCTGGTCGTCTCCTCAGGAGTGTTTGTCATATACGCAAAGGCTTCTTTCTCTACAGAAGAGTTCGAGGCCTGTGATTCTGCGATGGCAGAGTGTGATTCACTTACTTCAATGCCCCGGGCTAGGGCAATGTAGTCAACTGGGGGTACCGCACTAGCCCGAGTGCGAGTATGCCGGTACACTCCTTCTGGTTCCGTATCAGACTCGTCAGAGCTGACTGCCGGTTATTTCCCCTACTTTTGCTTGGCGTAGTGCTTGGACCTGCCATGTTTGCAGTGACTTCGGGGTATTTCGTATTAGAGAAGGTTCCCCTTCTGTGGAAACGACGCCTTTTGGCTAATCAGGAAGTTGAGGTTAATCGTTTGAATACCGACTGGTTGCTCACATGTGAGCTGCAGCGACATTTAGAGAGTATTGCTGTGATGAGCCGTTCACAGCAACAGGATGGAGCAACCTGATTAGCGCTCATTTTCTTTGTCAAATAATCTCTTAAATCTGTCGGAAGGGATCAAAGAGATTAGCCTCGGGTTTTCGAGGGCTTTTCAACTTCTGAGAGCCATCCTTGCGTCGCGAATCTGAGACGCAGGGTTCTGAGATGTGGAGCTTACGTTCTGTAAAACGCGGCTCTCGTGTTTTGGCTTTAAAACACAGGTCTCGCGCCTCTGCAGAGAGGAGACGCAGACCTCGTGCTGCTGATCGCGCATTTGGCTAGCGACACTTAAGACACGCGGAATTTCTCAATTCCATGTTTGGCTGTAGAGACGCGGGTCTCGTGTCTCCGAGGAGAGGCACGACCTCGCGTTGCTGAACGTCGAGTTTGGGAAGTAAAACTTCAGAAATGCAAGCCTTGTGGGCTTCGCGTTTAGTTCTCCAAACGCGGACTTCATGCGTCTGACGTAGTTCAGAAGAGACGCGAGCTTGAGCCTCGCGTTCTGTATCTGTTGGACAGATTGTTGGACCAATAGTTGTTCCAGCTTTTTGTGTCTGTAATTGACGCGTGCGTCGTCCCTGTCGACGTTCAGCGTTCCGGTTACGCCGTACGGGTTGTTGGGAACCCCTGGTAACCTGGGCTGAGGAAGAGGACGGGCGTGAGCTGGCTGAATGTCAACAACGTTGACCTCGCGAGTCTCGTGGGAGACGCTGACGCTGGTCTTAAGTGTGATGCATCAGGCCACGATGTTCTCCGCGCAGACCGCATTCAGGGAAGCCTTTGAAGGGACCTGAAAGTGAATCTCTGAGGAGACTTTGCGGTACTGCCTCATCCTAGGGATCTTAGAGTCGGAAGAGAGGAACTCTTCATACTTTGCCTGGTCGAATTTCACGACAAGCGATTCGACCACCTTTCCCATGCAGGTGACGTCACCTTACGCCACAACTTGCTCATCTGTAGAGAAAGTTGTCCCCAGCGGAGTCGCCATCTCTTGTTTGGTGGGAAAAATTGAAGGCGTGCAAATTCTTTATTTGACTGTAAAGAAAGTTACAACGGATCAATAATCCGATTATAAGAGAGGGAAGATATTCAAGCTCAAATCTTCCCTTTGTTTAGTGCTGGGTTCTTGATGTAGCGATGGAAAGTAAATCTTATTTTCTATTGATCGGGTGAACGTCACGATCTTTTGGGAATCTTCTCTTTGCACTGTGGACGAAGTAACACAGCTTCAACAAAAATCTCAAAGAGATTTTAGGTAAGAACAAACTTGAACTCAGCAAGTCATTAGAAGAGTTTTATTCTTTTGTATTTCTCAGCTGGAGATTCTGGTCTTTCTAAAACTTGCAACCAAAATTCTTCTGACCAAAACTTCCGACCCCTCTTCAATAGCAATTGAGCTATTTATAGGGGTTTTAGGGGTAAAACTGTCCCCTAAAAATACTCCATAATGGGGTTAACTCCCTCATTACGTGAGCAGTAATTGACCATGTAATGAGGATAGTTATAACCGAGACGCGGGCTTTAAGCCTCGCGTCTTGCTATTGAGGTAATGCTTGAGAAACGCGAATTTCAAGTTCTGTGTTAAGCTTCCTGTGAGACGCGGGCTTTGAACTCTGCGTCTAGGTATTGCATGTATGACTGAGACGCAAGTTTCAAGCTCTGCGTCTTGGTTATTGTAGTAACATTGAGACGCGGGTTTCGATCTTCGCGTCATGATGCTGCGCTAGTGGCAATGCTGCCTTGCGTCTGGAGTTTGGACTCTGCTTTATGATGACTTATCCTCAGTGATTTTTGGACAGTCTACACGGGCCACACAGGTTTGGTTCTATAGCGGGTCTCGACCTAACCCGCTCCGCTACCTCGCACTGTGTTGCAATGGTTAGAAGGAACCGCTGCAGCGGTTCCTGTCTGAAACAGTTGCAACGGTTCAGACAGGAACCGTCGCAACTGTCCCTGAACGGTTCTTCCCTCCAACGGTTTCCCAGGAGCGCTATAAATAGCGCTCCTCTCCGTGGATAAAAACACAGTGAAAAGCAAAAACATCTTCTCTTCCTTCTTACAGAATTCAGAACTGAAAGTCAGTCTGAAATTAAGATTTTTGTAAGAAAAATCTGAAGAGATTTGATTTTAAAGAGGCTTAGAAAATTCAACAGATTCTTAAATAGAATTGTTGTCTGAATCTCTGTCTTCCTATGACATTAATTCTTCTCTCCCTCCTTTATCTATTCTTAATATTGTTCTAATGCAATATGGATTCTAATTCTAAAACTACTCTTAACAAAAGAATATGAACTGGCTCTCATGGCCAAAACAAGTGGCAAAATTATTTCTTGAACCAGATTACACCGTAATCAATGGTGAAATTGATGCAAACTCTGCATTCTAATCCTCATCAGCCGCGTCAATGTTATGGAGAGCGCACAAAGAAGCATCACCAATAATTACAATAAACTTGAGACATAAATTTGGAAATGGTGACTCAGTTCCAGATTTGGCATGATGCCTGGATTCGATATAAACAGTTAATCCTATATCCCAGCATTTATCAGTCGGACATTTGTATCAGAAGAGAAGGTGAATACCCTAATTCAGACTTCTAAAAATGGGCTACAATGGGATCTTCATCCCTGTCGAAGGAGCTTGCCTTCAGAATGCATGCCATTACTTAACACATTGCCGAAACTGCATGAAGCTCCAGATCAAGCTAAATGGACAGCCCATCCATCTGGGAAATCTGTAGCTGCGAAAGCCTCTACCGATCACTAACTGCAAGGTATGAGCAAAAACACCCCGTAGCTAAACAATTCTTTGCATTGCATAAAGCCTGGGCCAGTCCAACAGTCATCCATTGCAACTGGAAAATACTGCATAATATTTTGCCTACCAGAGACTTTTTGATATGCAAAGGCATAAATCTAGCATTGTGGTAACTTTTTTGTGGAGTCGCAAAAGATATATTCATAATTTTACTTTTTCTTTTCAGGGCGATTAAATGACTACCACTACACATGTCTATTGTGACGGTTATAATAATTACCGTTTTAGAATTAGTCGCTATTGTCCATTTCTACTGTACTGTAATAGCTGGTTTTTTCTTCTTTGAAGAGTTGGGTGTGAATGTGTGATCAAAGCCCCCTTCATCCAGGTAATTGTGGAACTGCAGTTCTTGTACTAGCTACATGACAATAATTGGTAGAGTTCATTTTCTTATTCACGTTCCATCTATTATTATGCTAGATAACTATGATTTTATCAGAAATTAAACTAATATGCGTGTTTAGATTCATGGAAGTGGGAGGGAAATGGGAGGTTAAACTAATTCATGAATGAAATGATTTCCAGGATTGTGTTTGACCAAATAGAGATTAGCATTTTGAAATGATTTCCTCCAGGCTTGGGTTTAATTCATTCCACCGTTCTTCTGAAAAGAAAAAAAATTAAACTAACAATCGCATATTTTTCACGTGTTTACTCATCACAGAGTGAATCAGAGTCATTCGCAATTCAACATTAATCAGTGCAACTAAAAATGTGAAGTTGTGTTTGACTAAATAGAAAGTAGCATTTTGAGAAATTAATGGTTAGCGGTTCTATGGGAAGTTAAAATGACCAGTTGATCTTTATAAACCAAAGACGGATATATTGAATGAAAAGAGAGGATCAATTATTGTTGTGTAGGTAGAACACAAATAAACCAAAGGCAGATATTTGTGTAGACCGTATGGAAACAATTTGTGCAGAAGTAGCATAATTTATATATGATTAACGAATGTTTTGCAAAAGAGGATGCCATTGTCTTGAGATAGAACATTCATTTCAAACTGTACCACTTTGAAAGGGGAGGGCAATCTCTAGTATCAAAAGATGGCATATCTAACATGTTCGTAGATTATTAATTTACAGGCAACTTGTGAAGTTTGACAAGATTCATTGGAGGCTCATGATATGTTGTCAGATGAGCTTCCTGAGCTGCTAGTTGATTCATCGTCTGATTGTCAGAGGCTGCACCAGGGTGAGAGCTTGTGGAACCCAATCAGTTGCATTTGCTGTGTCGCTGCCACCAATTTCCTGCCACAGTATAAGCTGTCATTATCATATCGGATGTGGAAGTCGTATGTCATGTTCGCTATTTTGTCAGGATTTTTGATTGACCACCAGGCTGCAGAAGCAAATGCAGAATGAGGAACTGACCAAGTGGCTATGTGATAATGTGAAAGTGGAGAAACTCATAACTTTGAATTTTGCTGCTCAAGTTTTGCAGCAGGGAACACGAGGATTTCTTGGGCAGGTTTATCAAAGAAAGAGAAATGGTAGAGCCTTCATCCTTAGAATGGTAGAGCCTTCCTTCATCCTTGGCTTCCAGACTGATCTTGTACCCTGGTAGCAACATTCAAATTTCTCTTTTAATTATTTAGTTTTTCGTTGATGGTGCAGTGTGAAAGGGATGATGAATTCATGTATAATCAATAGTGCAAACTGTATATCTTTAGTTTTTTTTTAATTTTTATTTTTTGACAGAATCGAGATCAATGAGGTTTTAATGTGCTGATAGCAAAAAGATGGACATGCCTGAAAACAATTGAACTTAAAATGGGATCATTTGTTACTCGGAAGTACCTGTATGTACTAGCTCCAGTTGTGTTACTGCAGCGATTGTTTGGGCAATGTTAGCATTCTCACTTGATTCTGGCATCCCTTTAGAGCAGACAGCATGAACGATAGGCTGTTTGCATATCACTGAAGATTTGAATGATCGTTGCTCTGATAATATAGAGCAGCACCTGGAGGAATAAGTGAGAGTGAGGAAACATTGAATATTGTTGAATAACACATGCAATTTCTGTTGATAGATAATCAAATTGATAGATAATCAAATGTAGAAGAGGATGTTTTTGCTGAGATACGTAGATAGAGAGAGAAGGCAACATTGATGTATAAAAATGTGGACAGAGAGGAATAGATACAGGTGTATGTTATCTTTTTTCAGGTGCCATTTTTTATTCATGCAATTATAGTTGGTGTTTTAACTATCTTTAGAATTGTTTCTCTGTATGCCTCTTTATTTATTTCTCCGGAATTTTTGCCGACATCGAATCAAATTGAGAAGAGTTTGAAGAGCGTTTTCTTGAAACAACAAAACTCTGTCATGCACAATTGGCTATATAATTATAACACAGTATGCATGAATGGGTCCTATCATGTTGACATGTGTTCTTCAATATACTTTGAATGGCTGCAATATAAAGCATTACAGCATTCATACATGCGCAACGTATATAAGGAGGCATTGATGCATGCATAGGCTTGTAATTACCGGACATGTATAAACATATTTGTACATGCACGACTCTATATACATATGTATATTGCTTTTGTTTCTGTTACCTCGGACGAATTCGGTGGTTCCTGTGCAATCTGTAGAAACTCAGAGAGATAGTTATAAGCTGTTCAGGCTCCTTGCAGTAAATATCACTGACGTGGACGTGGCTGGAACGGACTGTTGAGCCACATTGAAGCTTGTGAGACATTTTTGTTTATATGCACGCAGATGATTACCATTAACATTACTTTCAGAGTAGAGGAGAATAATGAAGGGAACAGTGGATGGTAAACTTAAATATGTTTCCTTACCGCTTCACCAGTTTTCTCACTTCTACATGGTCGTCTGAATCGACGGTGAATCTGGAGAAAGAGTGAAAGCCATATCTATCTGCATAAATGGAGCAAAACTTGCATGAATTAAGGTAAGCTGAATCAGAAGGGGGAAGGGAGCATAGAATATTGGATACAGGCAGAATTATCATATTTGTGAGTATTTAGACTAAGGGGAAAATTTTTTGCTTGGTGTAACATTTCTTTTCTTCCCTGAAAAATCCTTCTCCCAATCCAAGCATGACCACTGTTTGGTAAGGAGTGGAGAACGAGTACTATTTTTTTTAAATTGATCCTTGCTTCAATGTTTCTGTCTATGATTAAAAAGCCGCAAAGTTGTAGACCTTTGAAGATGTTTGGTTTCAGACCACTCCAATGATTATCATTTGTCTTGTAAATCCATGCGTAATGCCTCATTACCATGAAGTTTTCTTCCCAAATTGTAATCACACCACATCTCGGGAAGATTGTTTTTCTGTGACATATGCTTCAACACACAATGCGAGCTTACCAAACCGCATTCTAGGGCTGGGAGGTCGGAGATCGACTATGAAGACCACTGTATCTGTGCAAACATTGAGAAGATTGAGATACATTCAATTCAGTTATGTTTAGATTTAAATTGAAGCAAATCTGTAAAGTGATGTACATGTATATATATTTATTTTCTAATTTGCAACTGGATGGTGTAATACCCATATTTTGTAATACATGATAATAGTATTTTAATGTGTGTATAAAATTTTATTAATTATTATTTATCTTCTGATGTGGATTATTATTATTAATTCTTATTAGCTACTATTATCATTAGTTATTATGAATTTTATTAATATGTAATTTTCATTAATTAATATTGTTATTTAATATTATTTTCCTTTTTATCTTCTTCCTTTTTCTTTCTTCTATTTTCATCAAACCCAATTCCACTCTTATCATTTTATTTGTATATGAAGCCTAGCCCATCAACTAAACCCTAATATATCTCCGCCATCTCCCTCACCTGCACTCTTCCCTACCTCCGTCATGTGCCGCAGCCATGCATCTCCTCCATCCTCTCCGGCAAGCGTCACCAACACCATCGCCATCTTCTCCATCTTCGCCTTCTCCGTCGACATCGGAGCCCGATCCCAGGCCCTGCAGCCGAACTCCTTTGCTCACCTCTGCCACCCACATCATGCTGCCCATCACCTTCACCCACCTGCTGCCGAGGCTCTCCTCCCTAATGGCCTACACGCCCCTCTCGGCCACAATCCCAACACCCCCGCTTGCACCACCCCCATAACCGAGCCAACCTTCTTCCTCCTCCACCAACTGAGCCACATCATGGACACCCGAGATCACCACCATGCCCGTCTTCCATGCGCCGCTCCGCACCGCCGGTGTGCACCATCTCCGGCAACCCGCACCCTCTCCATCATCTTCCTCTTCTTCTTTCCTCCACCGTGAGCCCAAGCGCCACCACTTACTCCTCCATGACCCACGCACATCACCCATGACCCACGCATATCACCCAACACCAGCCCACCTCCGCAACCACCCACCTTGAACCCTATTGTCGTGGCCATCCCCTCCTCCATACTCCCTCTCATGCGGTAGCACCACCTCGCCGCAGCTCCTTCATGACGGTGCTCCGCATCTACTTTCTCCCTGCAGAGACCCCCTGCGCCATCATCTCCTCCCCCTGCAACTCCGGAGCCATCCCCGAGCTCCGCCACCCCTTGCGGCCGTGTGCAACCATCCCCATGGCAGCCTCCATCCCCCCCTTCAACGTGAGCTCTCTTTAATTATATGTATGAGATACTACTTGTGTGTTTGTGTTTAATGTGTTATGTGTGGGTGTTTGGGTGAACGTGTGAGTGCATGTGTTTTGTTATAGTGTATGTGTGTATTAGTTGTGTGGGTATATGCGTCGTGTATGTTGTGTGTGTGTGCACGTATGTGTGTGTTTGTGTATAATTATGTATACGTGTATTGTATATGTGTGTGTGTGGTGTGTGTGTGTATATATATATTGGTGTATGTGGTGTGAACGTGTTTATGTATAAGTGTTACAATTATGCGATTTGAACCCAGTTATAGGAGATCCGGATCCAATAATAGTAGGGACCGGAGTCGTGTATACGGAAGATCCAGATTCATGTTTGCATAGTGCCGATACGCCAGGCGATTCGAAGACCGACACACGAGACGATTCGGAGATCAGGACCAGTTCGTGCAGTGCAGACCCGATGGCGATTCAACCTAAAACTGCATCATTTCATGTGTTTATTTCATTCTGTATTTATTGTGATTTAATTTAATTGTGGGCATTTTAGTCTTTTTAATGAATTATATTTACCATTAAATTATTGTTCATGCCCGGTTATCACTCACACATCTTAGTTATGGTTCATGTATATACACTATATGTATATATTGAATAATTGATTAACTATTCCAGACAACTATGTTAGAGTTTATGATGGACAGTATCAAGTGAATATTTATTGATAATTAGTGAGGTGAAAATCCCGGAAGACAAACTGTTGATTCTATTTGTTTTATTGATACTAATGAGACAATCACTATTGATTTATGATTAATGCACTGAAAGAGAGTTAGATCTTGGGATGATGGATATATAGTGGATCTGTTGCCTAGGTAATTGGATGCGTAGATTTTACCTGAGATATACACTAGATCTTTTCATATTTGGTGATAATTTAGAAATTATATATTGTCTAAATTATCACCAATCTTGAGGGTGATTAGTTCATAATGATGATTAAATGTGTGGGTTCTCATATGCATTACTTTAAAGTTTGGATTTCTTTTATTTGATGGAAAAATAGACGGGAATTAAATCGGATTTTGAGCATTTATTTAAAAGTGATGCAGCTTTATAAAAAGATTGGATCTTAGACTTGGATTATCAGTAGTCTTAATTGGAGTATGATTTGACTTGAGGGTTGAGTAATAGGTATAATTGGAATTGGCCAGAACTAATAGATTATACATATTTTCAATAAAATTGTGTTTTGATATTTGGATTTGTGATCAGATTGATGGAAGTGGGAGCGGATTGATGATATTATATCGGATTGGATAGTGATGATTGGTTAGAGGTAGCTGAGTGTTTATTTCATTATTTTGAGATTTGGATAGACCGATGGACATAGAAGATTAGAGTAGATTGATAGAAAGGAAAGAACGGATTTATTACTCTACTGAGTTGTGGTTACCGTATCAATACTTTGACTTGTATTCAATGTTTGATATTCACAGTGATTGTTATTGAGACTATGAGTTGATGGATCAGTTATCGATATCTCCTTTGTACAGATGAATGAGATTTTGATCAGTTTTAGATGAGACTGTATAGTAATAGTGTTCTAACATGTTACTGTATTATTTCATGTCACTGAGAAATTACTGAGAAAGTATTGTTAGACCATACCCTATGTACAGTTTTACTGTATCGTATACATCATCGCTGCTATTGTTTACTGTCATTGTTATTGTTTACAGTATATACGATTAGTTCACTGTTACTGTACTGTTACTGGCACTATAATTGTCCCAGTAATCTAGGCAATATGGATATTAATTGAATTAAATAATAATATAAATGGACAACTTATACCGGGATTGAGGAAATTGATGGAGGAGACGTCTGTATTTTGGGTCGACCTAAAATACAAGTTGCGCAACCGACATATGGTTCCACTGCATGGTTCCGAGGGATGACTGACATCCCGTCTGTTATTATTCTACTGTTCCATAGTGATATTGTGAGTATAATTACTGTTATTGACTGCCTAGCGGTAGAGCATGATTCAGCGCCAGACATCTGGGCCGTGATTCCGGATATGTACGTAACCCACCTAAAGTATGGACAATATCTCCAACTGACCAATTTCAATAATATAAGACCTCGATTGGCACGTGTGGTAGGCGTACTATGAGATATGTCTATTACAAGTGACAATTGGTGTTTGCTGACTTAATTAATAATGATAAATTGTTTATTGTATACTGTGACTGACTGTATTCACCTGATATGTACTCTAGGATAGACACCTGACCGTATTACATGATTCTAGAATAAACTGTTTTCGTTATTGTTTATTTATATTCTCTATGTTATTGCGTTCTTGATGATCTGATTGCTTCATTATTTTATTGTATTTTATCCCTTTATACGCACGTGCACACTTCATTTTTCACTCATTGGAAGTTCTGACTCTCTGGATTTGCACATCCAGGTCTTTGTAAGTTACCTTACTGATCAGGTATTTGGAGAGGTTCACACGCATGATGAGGTGCCCGGAGTTTTCTCTGCTTGCTTACTGGTATTCTGGCTTTTCTTTATTCCTGTTGTTTCGACGATTCTGTGCATTGAACTCAGTACTTGTTATATTCCTTTATTCTTATACTATCATTGTGTTTGAAATTTATATCATATTACAGTGATGTTGATTTTTAATAGTGATTATATAGCTTTAGGTTATTTTAGCCTAAGTGTATACACGTGGATTCTCTCACCTATATACGTCGCCAACTCTCATCGCAACTCCGTTTTCACGTATTTTGAGAAGCGGGGCATAACATATGGTTAAAAGTTTATACCTCTCATAATCTGTTTTTTTGCAAGCAGTGCCGGGATTTGGTTAAGTTTTCAAAGTCGTACAAAGGACGTTCAGCACATCACTTTATGGAATCTTTGCCATGCACGTGGCATCTATAAATTGCAGCTGATATGGTGCCTCAACCAGACGACTGAGCTTGCTCGACTCATTAACAGAGATAGCAGTCACTGTGTATGCTTCACCTCCAATTAGGTGTTCTTTTTAGCGTTCTGCACTTACAGGTGGGACAATAACTTCTCGTTTAATTTCTGCAAAAAGAATTTCACGAGATCTTTTTTCTTTTTTCTTTCTTTTTTAGCATAATGGGAGCTGGTAGAATGAAGATTGCAGAGCATAATGATGTAGGAGATCGAGACAATGGAGAAGCTGATACAGAGCAACAGATGCATATTAGTCATCTGGTCTCAAATATTAGTCAACTAGAGTTCATTAGTTGACTAATCATTTCAGTTGTCGACTAGTTTTGTGCAACAGAGAGTTGAATTTTTTTCTGGACTTCTCATTAGGGACTAGTCGACTAAAATTGTCACCGACTTTTTCAAGTTCTATTTAGGATTTCGTTTTAAGGTCCAATTGGATTTCGTTTTAAGGTCCAATTGGATTTCAAATTGTTTATGTTTTAGTTTCCTAGTTAAATTAGACTACTTTTAAGCCTATTTAAAGACTATTGTATTCTTTATTTTGTACACAATATTGTGATAAAATTGATTAAATTGCTCGTGATTCGAGTTATCTTTTGCTTGTGGATTCGAGCTGTTTGCTCGTGGATTCGAGTATTATCTTACTTGAAGGTTTTTTTTAGGGTTCATTGGTGCTAAAACAAGATCTAACCGGCATCTTCGCTTCCTTATCTGCGTCAAGTTGTATCAGAGTTTTGGCTACTTTCTAGCAATGGCAGGAGATGGCGATAAATCACAAAGCCTTTTCGCAATGGTGGGCACTGTCGAAGCAAGGCTCAGTGCTCTTGAATCAGCCATGGATAGTATGGTCCAAGAACTTAAGAGATTATCCCTCAAGATTGATATCGAGGTCTAGCTCATGGTACATACCGAAGCAGACGAGATCGTTCATTAGTTAATCTTCATCCCCACCACACCAACCTCCACATCAACCTCTACAACATGAACCTCTACCGCACCAACTACCGCCAAATCAGCCGTCACCAAGGTGTCCTCTACCAAATTTTCAATATGAAGATCTTTCCGATGAAAGAGAATTGAACAAACCTGTCTATCAAGGAGACGGCTTTGAAGATGAAGCTTACAATGGAGAGATGGCTTATGGACGAGGCGCTAGGCGGTTGGCCAATCCTAATCCTAACAGAAGAGGATTTCCTTTCCTAATCATGATAGGAGAAGAGAATACTCAAGTCCTAAAAATGATGAAGATTAAGATTCCTTCTTTTAGTGAGAACCTTGATATAGAGTCCTTCTTGGAATGGGTTTACGAAGTGAAGAGGTTCTGACATGACTTACGTCTCCGAGGAGAAGCATGTCAAGTTTGTGACATACAAGCTCAAAGAAGGAGCAACCACATGGTGGGACCAATTACAAATCACAAGGAGACACCAAGGCAATCCACCCATGATGACATGAAAACACATCAAGCAACTTTTACAAAGTAGATTCCTTCCACCCGACTATCAACAAATCCTTTAAATCAGTTTGAACATTGCAAACAAGGTACAAAGATTGTTGCGGCGTACACGAAGGAGTTCTATCACCTCTCATCACGATGTGATCTATCCATAACGGAAGAGCAACAAGCGACAAAGTATATCAGCAGTTTAAAGTACCCCATCTAAGAATGCGTGAACATTCATGACTCCGTTTGATGAAGCCCACAACAAGGATATGATGATTGAGAGGTTGCAAAGCAGATCTTCGTCTTTCAAGAGTGTAATAGAGAAAACATCTAGCAGTACAAGAACTCAGGAGAGTTTCACATTAAGCGATAGACTTCCAGCCCAGAAGTCGACCAGCGCCCCTACAGCAACCCAATGACAACGGCATCCCCTACTACAAAGAGCAAGGAGAATCCATATGCCAAGCTATATGTTGGCAAGTGTTACATGTGTGGTAAATATGGACACAAGTCCTGTAATACTCTTGTTTTTTTTAATACCTAAAATAAAATTAAAAAAATAATAATATATAAATGTTTATGTCAAGTCTCGAACTCTGTCCTTTGTACTGAATCCTAATACCTTAACCATAATGCCACATTGGCGTGTGGTTAAGTAGGAGAACTAAATTATTTTAAACAACCCAAAGTCAAATTTAAAAATTCAAATTTCTATCTGAAAGATCTCAAGAGATCTTTAGGGATCTCTTATCTTAACAACCTAGATTCACATCTTAACAACCTGATTGCTAAAAAATCCTAAAAGATCTTATCCCGTAACTTTCTTCTCTTGCCTCCGTCAAAAATAAATAAAAAAAGAACGACAATTAGAAAGAACTCCTAACCCATCGTTTCTCTCATCCTCTTCACCCTCCTTGGAGTTGGAGTTGATCTTGACGGAGAACGGTTTCCGAGGCGTGGAGGTTGAGAAGGAGGCGTGGAGTTTGAGAAGGAGGCTAAATCCAAGTAAGTAAAATTTGATTTTTATGAATTCAAATATTTAATTAGAATAGCATGATTAAGATTCTATTTTTTTTACGAAACTTAGATCTCCCCTAAATTTAAATCAATTTATATGAATTTGATAACATACCATAATTTAAAAAATCCTTTTTTTATGAAAACTAATTCAAAATCCAATTAAAATATATATCTAAATTTTTCACACCCCTTTTTAATTTTTCTACAATTTAGAAATTAAAATTCAAAAAAAAAATTTTGCTGCACTGCTCTCCGGTTTGGCCGAGAGGAGGCGCTGCACTGCACAGTCCTGCTGTGCAGGGCCTGGCCGGCCTGGCTGGCCCAGGATGGCCAGGCTTGGCCTAGCCCGGGCTGGCAGCCCGGTTGGGCTTAATAAAAAAACAAAACAATAATAAACAGGCCGGACCAGACCCGGCCTGGCCCGGGCTGGCCGGGCTGGGCTGCAACTTCCAGAAAAAAATTCTGTTATTTGGCAAAGGCCCACAGCCTGTTCCAGCCCATTTTGCATGGGTTATATCTTTTGGATCCACACCCGCACACAAAACCCGACCCAACAGAAAATTCCAGACTTGTTAACCTGCAGAAAAATAATTAAAATAATTAGTTAAAATATCAGAAAAATAGAGAAAAATATAAATAACAATCTACACTACTACTTTTCATGATAAAATTTTCAGAAGAATAGCAACATAAATTAAATCAAATTACCCCCTTGAAAGTCAGTTTTGTAAATGGTAAATTCGAACCCGTTAAGAATTAATGTTAAAAGTTTTAAAAACCCAACAAAAGAGAATTTAAAATTGATAAATTAAACCTATTAAGTTCATGTAATTCATAGATCATACTCCCAACCTTAAGTAAATCAATCACAATTAAATAAATAAAAGATCCTAACAATTTCTATTAAATAAATTGTGTAGATTTTTCGGGATTCTAGGATTTGCAGTGCTTTGGATTGAGATCTACCTCAGGTGAGTGCTTTTTTCCTCCTTCAGCTAACAAGAATTCTTGTGATGAAGGATTTTATCTAGTTATCTAATTACATTAAGCTAATGTGCTAGTATTTAGAAATTTTATAATTTCATGAATTACCTACATGCATTATTCGTAGCATATTTATGTATTCCTATATGCAATTAAGCACATTTGTTATTGATAATGAACCTTCTTGATCAATACATGACACCGGTTAGGACTTTACCACTAAAACTCACCTGAATGACACTTGTGACCATCATGTTCATGTTATCCAAGTACTGGGAAAAATATGGTTAGACGGTAACAAATCTCATCCTGTTTATCATGTTCACCGATATATATATATATATATATATATATATATATATATATAATATATATATATATATATCATGTTATACATGTATCACGATTTCACGGCTATGTTGTTACTGTTATCATTACCGAGTTATCCCATTAGATTTAGGTGACATGTACATTATAATCTTGACAACTAAATTAAATAACTTACACTGGGATTGGGGAGATTGATGGAGAAGACAGCGTCTGTATTTTGGGTGAACCTAGGATTTAGGTTGCGCAGCCGAAAGAGGGTTCCACTGCAGGGTTCCCGTGGGTGACTGGCACCCCGTCCTGTTCCTGTTCCTGTTATGCATGTTATACATGTACCTGTTCCTGTTATACATGTTCCTGACTACCTTGTGGTAGGTCCTGGTTCAACGCTAGGAGTCTGGGCCGTGGTCCCGGGTATGCACGGACCCACCTAAAACACAGACAATGTTTCCAACCGATTAGTTTCAATAACTGAGGATCTCGATTGGCACGTGTAATAGGCGTAGTATGGGATGCGTCTATTACATGTGGCAATTGGTGTTCGCTGACATAATTAATAATGAAAACTGAATTCTTACATTGATATTATAAACTGAACTTGACATCTGACTTGCATGTTATTATAGACATTGATTATACTCATGACCTGAGGTACCCTTGATTATATCATTGACTGGCTTAGTTACTATTCATTTATCGTTGCCATGTTAGTACACTCTTATCATGTATATTTTCTTTCCATATGCTTATACGTTACATGCATATGCATCTTCCCTTTTATTTTACCACTCACTAGGTCGCTTATTGACGACCATGAGTTTGCTATGCTCAGATCCAGGTTTGAGGACGTTGCGGACCAGGAGTACTTGAGCGCGTTGCAGATCTCCAGTAGACCATTAGCAGTTTCAGTTCGTGAGGACTTTTAGTATTTTGCTTTCATTCTTATTATGCCTATAATAAGTGAATTTTCAAGACATTATTGTACTTGCTTTTGAAAGCTGGAATAAGTTGTGAACTTTATGTTTTAATTTAATACATTGAGGCTTAGCGTATTTTTATTCAGAATACGTCGTCGAATCTTGTCACGTACCCAATTTTGTGTATTTTGAGAAGTGGGGCGTGACAGGTTTTCTTGGTATCAGAGCCAGATTATATTTAGGGTGTATAATTAAGTTAATAGCTAAGCTCTTACCGACAGTGTTGAAAATCATACACTCCAGCTACAAGTACAATAGTGTTTATGGTATATTTGAAGCATATCCATATATGTTTCCTAAATTTTATTTTGATTTTTTCCAGAGCAATGGCCCAACGACCTCCCTCCTCCCGTATTGCTGCTCGTAATGAGGCCACTGATCTGATGGGAGTGCTCCGTGGTATAATGGAGTCTCAACAGGAACAAACGGCACTCATTCGAGATGAATTGTTGGCAGCTCAACAGACGGCCACGGCGACCATAGAGAGGTCAACGGCACCTCGGGAACCAAAGCCCGCAACATTTCTGACTTCAGAAGGTTACAGCCGGCCACCTTTGCCGGTACTGAGAAGCTGTTGGATGCGGAACAGTGGTTAGTTGATATGACCAACCTCTTAACTGCAGCTTGTGTTCCCAAGAACGAGCAAGTCGAGGTAGTCAAGGTTCAGCTGACAGATGTGGCTCGGACATGGTGGCTTGCAGAGGAAGAGCGGTTGGAACCACCAATCGCTTGGGAACAATTCATGGACAGTTTATGAGAGGTTCTTTCCCAAGACAGCTAGAAGGGAAATGGAACAACAGTTCATCAACCTGCAACAGGGGAGTCGAAGCGTTGATGAGTACGCTGCGGAATTCTTAAGGTTGAGTCGGTTCGCTCCCTACATGGTGGCAGAGGAGGAAGATCGGGCTAACCGCTTCCAGCAAGGTCTGAGGTTGGACATTCAGAAGTTCTTGGTCACACAGCCGCTGAGGACTTACTCTCCGATTCTCAGTGCTGCCCGTAGCTTGGAGCAGGTGGTAGAGAGGAAAATAAGAGCAAGATGCAGGCAAGGCCGCTGAAGCGACCCTTTGACCAGGTGATTAAGGGACCTACATCCAGATTCGGCGGGGCTCCACATAACAAGCAACAATTTTCTTCTTCTCTCCGCGGACAATTGTTTGCGGATTTTGTCAGCTGTCGGGGCATCATCGAGGGGAGTGCAGAAGGGCAAACAGACTATGCTTGGCTTGTGGAGCTAGAGATCATCAGCTAGTGAACTGTCCGTCCAAGGGGCAGAGGAGTATCGTGCCCGTTGCTCCAGCATCAGAAGCAGCAAAGAGGAATCCAGTACCTGCAGGTAGAGGAGTTCCATTGCCTCCACCATGACAGATGTACAGATAGTCCCAGGGAGGGCAGGAGCAGTCGTGGAGAGGCCAGGCTTTCAATCTGACTGCAGAAGAGGCAGAGCATCAGAGGAGGTGGTGGCAGGTACCATTCTGGTTTATTCAGTTCCAGTCACATCATTATTTAATTCTGGTGCTTCACATTGCTATATCTCTTATTAGTTTCGTAACGAAGCATCTATACCCTGTTATGATATGGATACTCCATGGGAGATTAGTACGGGAAATGGGATTATAACCACTAGTAGATTATGCAGATCTTGTCCTGTAGTGATTTGTGGAAGGAGTTTAGTGCAGACATGTTTATGATAAACACTGGTGGATACGATGTGATCTTGGGCATGACATGGCTTAGCAAGTATCTGCGGTAATTGATTGTCGGAATAAGAGTGTAATATTCCGAATTCTGCATCAACCAGAGTTTTAATTTGTTGGGGAATCTAGGGTATCCAGACAGAAGCATCAAGGAGATTGCGTCATCACAGAAGCCGAGGAGATACCGAAGCAGTGGTGGAAGAATTTTTAGATGTATTCCCAGAAGACCTACCCGGATTGCCGCCAGATCGAGTCCTAGAGTTTTCCATAGATGTCATTCCCGGTACGGCCCCAATCTCTAAGGCACCATATCGGATGGCGCCCGTGGAACTTGCAGAGCTGAAGAAACAGTTACTAGAGTACTCAGATAAAGGATTTATCAGACCAAGTGTTTCACCTTGGGGAGCTCCGGTGTTGTTGGTGAAGAAGAAGGATGGCAGCAGGAGGATGTGCATTGACTATCGCGAATTGAACAAGTCACCATCAAGAACAAATATCCTTTACCCAGGATTGATGACCTATTCGATCAACTTTGTGGAGCTAAGGTGTTCTCAAAGTTGGACCTTCGTTCTGGATATCATCAATTGAAGGTGAAGAAGGAAGACATTCCGAAAACGGCTTTTAGGACTCGTTATGGTCATTACGAGTTCCTAGTCATGCCATTTGGAGTGACCAATGCCCCGCAATTTTTATGGATTTGATGAATCGGGTATTCTCTTCATTTCTGGATAAATTTGTAGTAATATTCATAGATGATATCCTGATTTATTCTAAGGATGAAGAAGAACATGCAGAGCACTTGAGGATTGTGTTGCAGACCTTCGACGGGAAAAGCTTTACGCCAACTGAGCAAATGTGAGTTCTGGCTGAAGAGTGTAGCTTTTCTAGGTCATATTGTTTCAGGTGAAGGCATCACGGTGGATCCCGATAAGGTTCAGACAGTGACGGATTGGCCCGTCCCGAAGTCGGCGACAGAATCAGAAGTTTTCTAGGACTGGCTGGATATTATCGTAGGTTTGTGCAGGATTTTCTCAGGATTGCAGGGCCTCTAATCAAGCTTACTCAGAAGGGAGTAAAGTATGTATGGACTGCGGAGTGTGGCTGCTGCTTTTGAAGAGTTGAAGAACAGATTGATCACGGCCCCAGTCTTGAAGATGCCCGACGGGACTGGAGTTGGTCATATACGTGACGCGTCAGGGCGAGGTTTGGGGTGTGTGCTAATGCAGCATGGTCATGTGATAGCTTATGCGTACAGACAGCTTAAGCGTCATGAGAAGAATTATCCTACACATGATCTAGAACTTGCAGCAGTCATTTTTGCCTTAAAGATTTGGAGGCACTATCTGTTGGGAGATCAAGTGTTGATATACACTGATCACAAGAGTTTGAAGTATATCTTCACTCAAAGGAGCTAAACATGAGGCAAAGAAGATGGTTAGAGTTGATGGCTGACTATGATATAGATCTACAGTATCACCCTGGAAAGATCAATGTAGTACCTGATGCCTTGAGCAGAAGCCGGAAGCTTCTATGGCAATGCAGATCACTCAACAGAAGGAATTATTCGAAGAGATGAGACGATGGACCTGATGGTGATACGAAGAGCAATATCTCCTGGGAAATTGATGTTATACAGATTCACCAAGCTTATTGGAGAAGATCAGGGAAGCACAGGGCAGAGACCCCAAGTTTGCAAGAATTCAGGGAGCAAGTGAAAGCTGAATTGAGGTCAGATATGCAGATCTATGTGGATGGAACGCTCCGTTTCGGCAACAGAATTTGTGTGCCGAAGGGAGAGATTCGGCAAGAAGTGTTAGCTGAATCCCATAGCTCGGCTTATTCCATACATCCAGGGGGACGAAGATGTACCAAGACCTGAAGCAGCGGTTCTGGTGGCATGGAATGAAAAGGGAGATTGCTCGGTATGTGGCGAAGTGTTTGGTGTGTCAACAAGGCTGAACATCAAAGGACAGCTGGACTACTTCAACCTCTACCGATTCCGGAATGGAAGTGGGAGCATATTACTATGGACTTCGTCACTGCCTTACCTCGCAGCCAGAAGGAAAAATAATGCAGTGTGGGTCATAGTGGATCGTCTCACGAAATCAGCACACTTCATTCCTTTCAGATTGGGTCAGCCTACCGAGTTGTTAGCGGAGAAGTACATGCAGGAGGTAGCGAGACTCCATGGCGTGCCAGTTAGCATAGTATCCGACAGAGACACTAGATTCATGTCCCACTTTTGAGGAGCCTTCAGGAAAGTTTGGGGACTGACTTGAAGTTTAGCACAGCATACCATCCGCAGACTGATGGGCAATCAGCGGACGAAACCAGATTCTCGAAGACATATTGAGGGCTTGCATGCTAGGCTTCAAGGGGTCTTTGGAAGACCATCTGCATTTGGCAGAGTTTGCTTATAACAATAGCTATCAGGCTAGTATCAAGATGGCGCCTTTTGAAGCTTTGTATGGAAGGAAATGCAAATCTCCTTTGTGCTGGACTATATTGGTGACCGGAGACTACTGGGACCGGAGATTATAACTCAGACAGTGGAGAAAGTTAAGATTATTCGAGAGCGCCTCAAGGCAGCTCAGGATAGACAGAAGAAATGGGCAGATTTAGACAGAAGGCCACTGGAGTTTGAGATTAGAGATAAAGTATTCTTAAAGATATCACCAACGAGGGGAGTAATCAGGTTTCGGCAACAGAGGGAAGCTGAGTCCCAGGTTTATAGGACCTTTTGAGATTTTGGAGCGAGTGGGAGTGGTGGCTTATAGGCTAGCATTGCCCCCATCTTTAGATGGCGTGCATGATGTCTTCCATGTTTCTCAGCTGAGGAGGTATATCCGAGATGACAGTCATGTGGTGGATCATTCTGAGTTGGAACTTAGGCCAGACCTATCCTACACTGAGAGGCCTACGGTTATCCTAGATCGGACTACTAGAAATTAAAGAAGCAGACCATTCCACTTGTTCTAGTATCTTGGGCAATCGACCTCCAGGAGAAGCAACATGGGAGCGGGAAGATGTCATCCACGATAGCTATCCCCACCTTTTCGTGATGATTAGGTATATTTCTTTCCCCCGCCTGAATTTAAATTTCGAGGACGAAATTTTCTTATAGGTGGGTAGAATGTAATACTCTTGTTTTTTTTAATACCTAAAATAAAATGAAAATAATATAATAATATATAAATGTTTATGTCAAGTCTCAAACTCTGTTCCTTTGTACTGAATCCTAATACCTTAACCATAATGCCACATTGGCGTGTGGTTAAGTAGGAGAGCTAAATTATTTTAAACAACCAAAGTCAAATTTAAAAATTCAAATTTCTATCTGAAAGATCTCAAGAGATCTTTAGGAATCTATTATCTTAACAACCTAGATTCACATCTTAACAACCTGATTGCTAAAAAATCCTAAAAGATCTTATCTCGTAACTTTCTTCTCTTGCCTCCGTCAAAAAAAAAAAAAGAACGACAATCAGAAAGAACTTCGTTTCTCTCATCCTCTTCAACCCTCCTTGGAGTTGGAGTTGATCTTACGGAGAACGGTTCCGAGGCGTGGAGGTTGAGAAGGAGGCGTGGAGTTTGAGAAGGAGGCTAATCCAAGTAAGTAAAATTTGATTTTTATGAATTCAAATATTTAATTAGAATAGCATGATTAAATTCTATTTTTTACGAAACTTAGATCTCCCCTAAATTTAATCAATTTATATGAATTTGATAACATACCATAATTTAAAAATCCTTTTTTTATGAAAACTATTCAAAATCCAATTAAAATATATATCTAAATTTTCCACACCCCTTTTTAATTTTTCTACAATTTAGAAATTAAAATTCAAAAAAAATTTTTTGCTGCACTGCTCTCGGTTTGGCCGAGAGCATCGGCCTGGCTGGCCAGGATGGCCAGGCCTGGCCTAGCCCGGGCCTGGCAGGCCCGGGTTAGGCTTAATAAAAACAAAACAAAACAAATAATAAACAGGCCGGACCAGACCAGGCCTGGCCTGGCCCGGGTCTGGCCGGGCTGGGCTGCAACTTCCCAGAAAAAAAAATTCTGTTATTTGCAGAGGCCCACAGCCTGTTCCAGCCCAATTTTGCATGGGTTATATCTTTTGGATCCACACCCGCACAACAAAACCCGACCCACAGAAAATTCCAGACTTGTTAACCTGCAGAAAAATAATTAAAATAATAGTTAAAAATATCAGAAAAATAGAGAAAAATATAAATAACAATCTACACTACTACTTTTCATGATAAAATTTTCAAAAGAATAGCAACATAAATTAAATCAAATTACCCCCTTTAAAGTCAGTTTTGTTAAATGGTAAATTCGAACCCGTTAAGAAAATTAATGTTAAAAAGTTTTAAAAACCCAACAAAAGAGACTTTAAAATTTGATAAATTAAACCTATTAAGTTCATGTAATTCATAGGATCATACTCCCAACCTTAAGTAAATCAATCACAATTAAATAAATAAAAGATCCTAACAATTTCTATTAAAATAAATTGTGTAGATTTTTCGGGATTCTAGGATTTGCAGTGCTTTGGATTGAGATCTACCTCAGGTGAGTGCTTTTTCCTCCTTCAGCTAACAAGAATTTTTGTGATGAAAGATCTTATCTAGTTATCTAATTACATTAAGCTAATGTGCTAGTATTTAGAAATTTTATAATTTCATGAATTACCTACATGCATTATTCGTAGCATATTTATGTATTACTATATGCAATTAAGCACATTTGTTATTGATAATGAACCTTCTTGATCACTACATGACACCGGTTAGGACTTTACCACTAAAACTCACCTGAATGACACTTGTGACCATCATGTTCATGTTATCCAAGTACTGGAAAAATATTGTTAGACGGTAACAATCTCATCCTGTTTATCATGTTCACCGATATATATATATCCTGTTATACATGTATCACGATTTCACGGCTATGTTGTTACTGCTATCATTACCGAGTTATCCCAGTAGATTTAGGTGACATGTACATTAATAATCTTGACAACTAAATTAAATAACTTACACTGGGATTGGGAGATTGATGGAGAAGACAGCGTCTGTATTTTGGGTGGACCTAAGATTTAAGTTGCGCAGCCGAAAGAGGGTTCCACTGCAGGATTCCCGTGGGGTGACTGGAACCCTGTCCTGTTCCTGTTCCTGTTATGCATGTTATACATGTACCTGTTCCTGTTATACATGTTCCTGACTACCTTGCGGTAGGTCCTGGTTCAGCGCCAGGAGTCTGGGCCGTGGTCCCGGGTATGCACGGGACCCACCTAAAACACAGACAATGTTTCCAACCGATCAGTTTCAATAACTGAGGACCTCGATTGGCACGTGTAATAGGCGTAGTATGGGATGCGTCTATTACATGTGGCAATTGGTGTTCGCTGACATAATTAATAATGAAAACTGAATTCTTACATTGATATTATAAACTGAACTTGACATCTGACTTGCATGTTATTATAGACATTGATTATACTCATGACCTGAGATACCCTTGATTATATCACTGACTGGCTTAGTTACTATTCATTTATCATTGCCATGTTATTACACTCTTATCATGTATATTTTCTTTCCATATGCTTATATGTTACATGCATGTGCATCTTCCCTTTTTATTTTACCACTCACTAGGTCGCTTATTGACGACCCTGAGTTTGCTATGCTCAGATCAGGTTTGAGGACGTTGCAGGACCAGGAGTACTTTGAGCGCGTTGCAGATCTCCAGTAGACCATCAGCAGTTTCAGTTCGTGAGGACTTTTAGTATTTTGCTTTCATTCTTGTTATGTCTATAATAAGTGAATTTTCAAGACATTATTGTACTTGCTTTTGAAAGCTGAAATAAGTTGTGAACTTTATGTTTTAATTTAATACATTGAGGCTTAGCGTATTTTTATTCAGAATACGTCGTCGAATCTTGTCACATACCCAATTTTGTGTATTTTGAGAAGTGGGGCGTGACAAGTCCAATCAGTATCCAAGGAGAAGGCAAGTCAACATGGCGGACTATGAAGATGAAGATGAGGTGGAAATTGAGACTGAGTCGGAGACTCCGACTTTTCTGAAGAGCATGGAGAGCCGCCACCTGTGTGATACAGCGGTTGTTATGCAACCAAAAGCCCCCGACACTACACAACGGCATCAAATCTTCTACTCAAGGTGCTCAGTCAAAATAAGGTGTGCAACCTCATCATTGACAACAAAAGTGGCGAGAACATCATTTCTAGTGCATTGGTAGACTACTTGAAGCTAGAGACGAAGTCACACCCTCACCCTTACACTATTGGGTGGATCAAAAGAGGCCCCCCCCCCATCAAGGTAATAGATCTTTGTCATGTCCATGTTTCAATTAGCAAGTTTTATACAGATTATGTTGCTTGTGATATTGTCGATATGGATGCATGTCACATACTTTTGAGGAGACCATGGCAACCCGACGTCGATGCTACTCATCGAGGAAAGAGGAACATCTACATGTTCACTTGGGAAGGCAAGAAGATCACCATAATGCCTATTCCACTTGTTCCAAAGCCAACAAAAGAAGAAAAGTGAAAGTTCATATCCATATGTAACCAAGGCGAATTCTTGGTGGAACCAAATGAAACGAAGCAAAGATTTGCTTTGTTAGTCAAAGAAGTTGCTTCATCCATTGAAGTTCCCGAGAAGATGAAGCCCGTATTAGAGGAGTTCAAAAGAGTTGTTCATGACGAGCTTTTAGAAGGACTTCCACCCATGAGGGATATCTAGACTTCCACCCATGAGGGATATCTTGCACTACATTGATCTTATTCCTGGAGCAAGTCTACCTAACCTCTCATACTATCAAATGAATCCTAAAGAGAACGAAATTCTAAGGGAGAAGGTCGAAGAGTTAATAAGCAAAGGACACATTAGAGAGAGCATGAGTCCATTTGCGGTATTGGCCCATTTGACACCAAAGAAGGATGGAAGTTAGAGCTTGTGCATAGATAGTCGAGCCATCAACAAGATCACTATTAAATTCAATTTCTCATACCTCGTCTTGATGATATGTTGGATCAATTAGGAGGATTGTGCATATTTTCGAAGTTCAATCTAAGGAGTGGCTACCATCAAATTCGCATTAGGCTGGGAGATGAGTGAAAGACGACTTTCAAGACTCTGAAAGGATTATATGAGTGAATGGTCATGCTTTTTGGACAATTCAATACCCGTAGCACTGTCATGAGATTGATGACCCAAGTATTGAAGCTAGTCTTGAAGAACTTCGTGGTGGTCTACTTTGACTACATTCTTATCTATAGTTCGAGTGAAGATGAACGTATGCAATACCAACGGGAGGTGTTGATGGTACTACAAGACGAATTGTATATCAACTTGAAGAAGTGCAGCTTCATGACTAATAGCTTGATATTCTTGGGTTCGTAGTTAGCTCTCAAGGAATCCATGTTGATGAAAACAAGGCAATACAGGAGTGGCCTACACCTAAGAATGCCACGGAGGTGAGGAGTTTTAATGGTTTAGCTACTTTCTACTAGTGTTTCATCTGAAATTTTAGTAGTTTGGTGGCACCTATCACCGATTACTTGGAGAAGATGGGTCCTTTTATTGGACTGAGCAACCAATGAAACTTTTGTATTAATCAAGAATAAGCTTACCAATGCTCCTTATTGGCTTTTTCTGATTTTGACAAGGTGTTCGAGCTAGAGTGCGATGCTTGTGGAGTTGGCATTGGAGCAGTGCTCTCGTAAGAGAAGAGGCCTACTGCTTTTTAAGTGAAAAGTTGAATGAAGCAAGACAAAAGTGGTCTAAGCAAAATTGTATGCGGTGTATCATTCTTTGAAGACCTGGGAGAGCTATCTTATAGCTCACGATTTCGTGCTCTACTCTGATCATCAATCACTCCAACATTTCAAAAATCAAAAGCACATCAACAAGATGCATGCTAGGTGAGCATCTTACTTTGAACAATTCAACTTTGTTATACGACACAAATGCGGTGTTGACAACAAAATTCCCGATGCATTGAGTAGAAGAGTTTAATTATTGGTTTCTTTACAAAGTGAGATCATTGGCTTTGATTTTTTGAAGGAGTTATATGAGAAAATTTAAGACTTTAAGGAGATTTGAGAGGAGTGTTCGACGAAGCAACCCACGCAAGAGTATTACATTATGGAGGATTTTCTTTTTAAAGGAAATCGGCTTTGAATTCCAAGGATTTCTTTAAGAGAGGTCATTCGAGATTTGTGGAGGTGAACTTGGAGGAGACTTTGAAAGAGACAAGACTACGGCTAGTCTTGAAGGGAGGTACTATTGGCCTCAATTGAGAAAGGACGTGGCTACAGTTGTGAAGAGTTGTCTGATTTACCAAGTTTTCTAAGGGACAAGCACAAAAAACAGGTTTGAACACACCCTTGCCTGTTCTTAAAGATATTTGGGAGGATTTGAGCATAGATTTTGTGTTGAGATTTCCTCACACACAAAAAGGTGTGGATTCAATTTTCGTTGTGGTAGTTAGATTCTCAAAGTTAGCTCACTTTATTTTTTGTCGTAAGACTTCCGATGCACAACATGTGGCCAAATTGTTCTTTCAAGAGGTGAGATTGCATGATGTGCCGAGTTCTATTGTTTCCAATCTGGATAACAAGTTCTTGGCTATTTTTTGACTACTTTATGGAGGAGATTTGATACATCCTTGAAGTATAGTAGCAGGCGCCCCCTCAAACCGATGGACAAACAGAAGTTGTCAACCGTACTTTAGGCAATTTGCTACGAGGCATATGTGCGGACAAACCAAGAGCATGGGATTAAGCTTTACGTCAAGCTGATTTGCTTACAATAGCACGGTCCACAATTCAACGGGTATGTCACCCTTTGCAATTGTCTATAAAAAGGTACATCTTTGAGATTTAGCTAAACTACCAATTGGAGAGAAATTTAGCAGTGCAGCTAGTGTCATGACCGAATAAGTCATAGATGTTCAAGAAGAGGTTCGATTGAAGTTGGAGAAATCCAATGTAAAGTATAAGGAGGCAGCTGGCAAGAAGAGGCGTGAGAAAATCTTTTGTGAAGGATACATGGTGATGGTATACTTATGGAAAGAGATAATTCATACTGGGCTTCTAACAAGTTGAAGCCAAGGAAATATGGTCTGTTTAAGATAGTGAAGAAGATTAGTGATAATATTTATGTTATGGATCTTCCGAATGATATGGTGATGTCTAAGACATTCAATGTGGCAGATCTCTACGCCTACTACCCTACTAAGCAATTGTACCCAGAATATAACTCTAGGGCGAGTTCTTTTGAAGAGAGAGGGACTGTTGTAGGAGATTGAGACAATGAAGAAGTTGATACAAAGCAACAGATGCATATTAGTCAACTGGTCCTAAATATTAGTCGAGTAGATTTCATTAGTCGACTAATCAATCTCAGTAGTCAACTAGTTTTGTGCAACAGAGTTGAAAATTTTTCTGGACTTCTTATTAGTCGACTAGTCCCTAGCACTATTCGACTAGAACTGTCGCTAACTGTTTTCAAGTTCTGTTTAGGATTTCGTTTTCGGGTCCAATTGGATTTTAAATTGTTTTTGTTTTAGTTTTCTAGTTAGATTAGACTACTACTTTTAAAACCAATTTAAAAGCCGTTGTATTCTTTTTTTGTACACAATATTTTCATAAATTCAATTGAGTTTTCCCTCTTAAATTGCTCGTGAATTCGAGTTATCTTTTGCTCATGGATTCGAGTTGTTTGCTCGTGGATTCGAGTATTATCCTACCTGAAGGTTTCTTTCAGGGTTCGTTGGCGCTAGAACGAGATCTAGCCGGCATCTTGGCTTCCTTGTCTACGTTACATACAATGAATAAGAAGGCTAAAGATGCAAAATTATGGCTGCCCATGCAATGATTATGTCAATGGCAAGCTTTATGCAGTGGAAAGATTTCAAGCAAAGAAAATGCATGTAAGGCTTGACATAAATAGAAAGATTGATGCATGATTGTGTGAGAAGGGAAATTGATGCGATATTTAGCATCATAATGTGTAAAAGTCTCTATCGGTGAAGGTAAATGAGACAAATATGTTTGTTTTGTTGTTGTTGAAAGCGGTAAGTTCTAAAGGGTTTCACCTCAACCTAAGTAATAAGTAAAAGGGTATACAAATTGAATATTGAATTTGTTGGGCAAGAGAAAATTGTTTTAGAAATTATTTGGATTTCTATTAAGAGAAACTCTGTGATAGGAACAATTAATTGTGGTTTTTACTATTTTGTAAATGATTACATGTGGATAGTTTTTCCATTACTTTATCTAGTGATGATTGTGATTGAGTGATGTGGCAAGTATAAGTTGGGTCACATTAGGGGAGACAGAATGATAAAGATGGATGTAACTGGGACTATAAGGTTTGCTCACCTAGGTCATTCTACACAAACAAGAAACTTAGAAAGGGAAAAAAAGGAAACCATTTGGAAAAGGCACCAGAACACCTAACCATTGAAGCAGCTATTCTGATGGGTGGACCAAATAATGTCAAGGCACAGAGTGGTATTTTATTTATGGATTTACACTGAAAACAAGAATTATTAGACACAATAAGATCAATATGGAGCAAGCAAACTTTTCAATCTTCATTAAGGAGACACATTGATAACAGTAGTTTATATTGTCGATTGAGTGCCTCCGAAGTAAGTTCCCTTAACCATGGTTCAAAAACTCGGCCGTTCCGAGACCGGTCAACGGGTCAACCTATTGCATTGTTTTGCTTAACTCGGGGCTGACTCGCCCGAGTCACCCTAATCGAGGCTGACTCGGCCGAGTAGGCCCCGTGTTAGGGCCGAGTCAAGCTAAAATTTCATATAATTAATTTCATATGATTTAAATTTTTACTAGAAAGGTAGAGCTAATTTTTACCTTAGTGAAAAGAGTAGTTAATTTAAATTTAATTAATTTCATATAATTTACTAAATTATACATTTATTTGATATTTTAATATCGTAACGCATGTATCAATGCATTATCTTCATTTTTAGTGTGCTAGGTGATATATTTTAAACATGATATATGTCAATTTTGATGTCTACATTTTTTAAGAATTGTAATTTTTTGAGAATTTTTTGAACCTTCTATGTAGCGTTTCGCATGTCTCGCCCGAGTCCGTTCCGCGATGCCACGACTGATGTGGAACGGTGCATGCCAAGTCGGCGGCGGCCGAGACCGCCACTTTGAACCATGCCCTTAGCCCCTTGTAAATTATAGATAGATCAAAAGCTTGAATGGAGCATTTTCGACTATGTGTTCAACCGCAAATATGTGATATTCAAGAAGGCGATGTCCAAGATTATCAATCAAGAAAGAGCTCCACCACACTTATTTTCCACTTTTGCTTCAAGATCAAAAGGGACCATTCATAATTTCACATGCTGAGCTAGTGACTAAGAATATTAAATTATCTTCATCGATGAAGGAATACTATGGAAGAAAAGTTGGGAACAAACTAAATTGATAGAGCTATCGGTAAGACATAAGGCATTAAGAACAAGTAGATTCTCAAAGAAAAGCAGAAGTTAGCATTAAAGGAAGGTATAGTCAGACTTATTGCGAAAAGAAATATTGAACGAGAATGTGGTGATTCTGGGACTTCTTTTGAACTATTAGTAGTGTATAACACAAGAAAGAGTATTCTTGTAATCTTGTATTTATTTATTATCTATATAAAGGAGAGGTTAATCGCCATCTAGGGTTAAATTGTTTCTTTCCTAAAACCCTAACATGGTATCGAGCCAGGTTTCAATCATTGGACCAGTAGGTTATGGGCCCACCATGCTTCCGACGTGCCTCCATCATCATCCATCAATGAAAATCATATCCTTTCTTCTTTGCGTAAACCCCAACCCTAGCCCCACCACCTATCTACACAATCTCCTACTTCTCGTCTTCAAACCTTCATCTCTTCTTATTTTTTTCTTTTTTCTTTTTCAGATCTAATGTGATATGAACTCAGATCTTAAAAAGATGTTACTGCATGAGAATAGTACCACCGCGGTTCTATTCGCATCAACAATTTTGTCAGTCTCGAATTCTCTTAATTTGCTGACTGAAATTATTTTGATCATATCTTAGAGTATCAAAATCCGATTTCAATGATGTAAAAATCGATTCCTACATTTTTTAGCGTTCTAGACGCATCAATGGTATTTGTTTCATATGAAACTACTTGGATTTAGCAGTTTTACTATTGAGTTTGAGAATCTCTTAAAACTACTTCTTTTATTGAGTTTGAGAATCTCTCAAAACCGCTTCTTTTACTAAGAATGAGAATCTTTCAAAGCCTCTTTCTACTGAGTTTGAAGATCTCTTAAAATTCACTTTTACTGAGTTTGGGCTATTGAGTTTGAGAATATCTAAAATTCTAAAATTCTAACTGCATCCAAGGCGGCAATGAATATTAAACTTTATGAACAGTCTGCACATACGTGTTCGATTTGACTCAGATTCAGCTTGATTTGATTGGCAACTTCAGCCTCAGCATCAATGATTCAACAGTGTGACATCATATTAGCAATTCAGTATTGGTTTGTTTTTTGTTTAGAAAGCACTTTGTTTAGGAGATTTTTATTTATTAACAAGTTGGGCATGATTGATATCTATGCTCCAGCTTGAGGGAGAATATAAGTTTGTAACACAAGGGAATCCTTGTAATCTTGTATTTATTTATTATCTATATAAAAGAGAGGTTAATCCCCATCTAGAGTTAACCGTTTATTTCCTAAAACCCTAACGGTTATGCTAGCTTCTATTCTCACAATTGTGGTTGTGAACTGTGGTAGCACGCCGGCTGTTGCATATGAAAAGGACCTCAATGTTTTGTGAGAACCAAAAACTTGGGGGCAAAGTATTCCTTTGTAAAGGATGAGGACATCACTCTTGAGTACACCCCGGTAAGGATATGATTATGGATCTCATGACTAAGCCTTGACCATGCCTATTGACAGTGGCCCCTTAAACATGGGATCCATAACAAAATTGTTACCAATGCAATTCCCAACAATACTTGGTATCATTGCATTTCCAACAATAGTCCGGTTGTTTGATTGAAACAATTATTATAAAAATACACATCTAATGATAGAATTAGAAATATAAATAGTTCATGGAAAAGGAAGTAAACACAGATAGAGTTATTTGTTGCACAGATATGGACATGCATATGACAGAAAACTCCAACAGTAACGCAAAACAGAAGTATTGTGCCTAATATGTGCATTATGGATGTCTGACGCATGTCTAACACAACACTATACAGCTTCAACATAGAAGTGTTTGTGCTACATAGAGAGTTATTGACAAATAAATGAGTTAGATATGTCAGGAAACATGGAGTATCTGTGAAATTTCAGTATCAATAGAAGCAAAATGCCAAAGGAATGGTGCCCAACTACCAAATTATCAAGTTATTACTCCTGCAACAAATTCCAGTGAAAAGGGCAACTTATCGACTTGCACTTGTGAATGTTACCCAATATCATGCTACTATGAGATGGATTAAAATGAGCTTCCATTGTCAAGGTCAAATTTAACTAGCTAGATTGACCAAATTAGGGAAGAAAATTCATGAAATAGTGGTTGGTTGATTGTTCATTACCCAAGAAATTGAAGTTCCTCCAACATCTTGCTAACAGAACTTTGGAGTGAACCAAATAAATTTCTCCGAATCTGGACCCAATGGCAGATCATGGCTTCGAGGCAACAGCTCAGTGCTATCATTTCCAATATCATGAAAAATTTGTGATCGCCAATATGCTGAAGCTTCTCCCACCTCAAATCCCCTTTGAATCCAACTTAAAAAATCTCAAAATGATCTCTACGGTAATGGGCATTTACCTGCAGCAAGCCCTCAGCCAACACCGTCATGTAGCAAAATTCGGCATCTCCAGCCCGGTGGTCAACTTCATCATAGGGTCACTGGCAACATCGCCAACTGAGACACGTGGCTAGCGGCGGGCCTCAGGGAGGCGACGGTGTGGAGGCGGCCGGTAAAGGGGCTGAAGAAGGAGTGGAAAGTGAGGGTTAGAAACGGGAGGTGGAGTCGGAGACGGGTGGATTTTGCGGTGGACCTCCATGACTCGCAGACGCCGCGTAAGCGGACTCGGTCGGAGATGGCGGGGAGCTTTACCGGAGAAGATCAGATGCAGTAGCTCCGGTGGAAGCTGGGTCCATTCCGGTTGATTCGATTTCTTGCCCTCAAATTCCATTTCCATTGCTGCTGTTTTTGTTGAGGGGAGAAAGGGAAGGGGTTTTGCTTTCCTCTTTTTTTCTTAGGCCATCTCCAACCCACGTGGGTTGGCTTGGCCAGAAATGGCGTGGGCTCCAACCCATGCCATTTTTGGCGTGGGTTAGCTTGGCCAGAAATGGCGTGGGCTCCAACCCACGCCATTTCGTACCCGGCAAAATGCCGGGTGCTACAGTGCCGCGCCAGAAATGGCGCGGCACTGTAGCACCCGGCATTTTGCCGGGTGCCTTTTTTTTATTTTTTAATGTTTTTTATTTTAGTTTAGTTTTAAGTTTAGATTTTTTGTTTTAAGTTTAGATTTTTTAGGTTATGTTTAAGTTATTTTTGTTAATTTAAATTTTAGTTTTTATTTTTATTTTTGTATTTTATTTAGTTTTTATATTTTAATTTTTTAATTATTTGTTTTTAAATTTATAATTTTACTTTGTTTAATTCAATATAATTTTACTTTGTTTATAATTTTACTTTGATAATTAAAATTTGATACAATAAAATAATTATAATTTATAGTTTTTATATTTTTTGTATTTTATTTAGCCACTGTCTGATTCTGAACCTTAATTGGAGGGAGAGGACACTTGCTCTGGGGGTGAAAGCGTGTCGGGTTCTTGAATCTGGGTAGACCGGATCCGACCCGAATCGGGAACGGGTTGGGTTGGGGAATGGATGTTGCCACCCCACAGAATGACGAAGGCAGCCACCAAAAAATTACAAGTGCGCCATTATTTTCCTTGACGCAATCAGGAAAAGTCTAAAATGTCTTTCTCCTCCTTTCTTCTTCCTTCCCGAAGAATCGTTGCGAGCTCCGCCAGTGCTCCCCCTCCTTTCCCGCTCTCCGCTCTCTACCTCCTCCCCCGCCCGCCTCCAACCTTCCTCCCCCCGCCCTCCTGATCTGTTGTTTCATCAAGCATTGACCGAACAGCAAATCGAGGGGGAGGAGAGAGGGGGAAAAGGCGGGAGAGAGGGGAGGTTGGGGGGAAAGCCGGGAGGGAAGGGGAGGAGGGAGGAGGGGGCGGGGGGGGAGGCATTAGGGGGTGGGCGACGGAGGTCGGGGAGGAGGGGAGGTCGGGGGAGGAGGGGGCCGCCGTCGGGGGTACGTCGGGGAGAGGGGGAGTAGAATGAGAGGGAAGGAGGAGGAAGAAGTGTAATTTAGGGTTTTTATAATTTTAGAGGGTGCCTTCATGATTCTGATAGGTGGCAATATACGTTCCTGTTGGGTTTGAGATCATCAGAATTGGAAGCGATTCAAGGAAATTGGCAAACTCCTACATGGGGCTATTTGTTTGGACGTAAAAACCATAAAAGGCCGTAATTCATATATCACTTACAACCCAATTACAACTACGACGTTTGTTTGGACCGTAATTCGTAAAAGACTTACACAACTCAACTACCACTCACTTGTAACCCAATTACCACTTAATTACAGCCCACCTACAGTTACTTTTGTGATCATGCAAATTTGTATTATTTCTTTATGTTAATAAAATTTCTTTTAATACTTATCATTTTTAGTATTTATTTGCAATATTAAAAATTTTTAAATCACCAAATAGTTTGTAACACCCCGTTCCCGGAATACGTACTTAATTGCGTATTCAGATTTCTCGATCGTATTTTTTTGATTTACTTCTTGTATTTAAGAATTATTTACATGATCATTTATCTTGGATCTGGATTCGTGGCCTCAGAGTCAGCCATAGTCTGAACCGGGGACCCGATCTCAGGTAACTTCTCGGTTTAGCCTTTCTGGTATCCCGATTTGACCAATTTCAATTTTAAACATCGTTTTCCAATATTCCGGATTTTATATGATTTTCTGGAATTTTCCTGAATTAAGTTGTAAATCTTCAAAACCGGTGTCGGCCAGTACCGTTGACCGATTCCCGGATTTTTAATTTACAAACGGTTTAGAATTCCTAAAAGTGCCTTTTGACATTACTTCTTAAAACCATATTTTCTATCTAAATACTTTTTCTGAGAATTTTCAGAATTTATTGAAAACTCGGCCAATCCGGTGTATACCGGTATTGACGATTAACTTTATGATTTTTATCTGGAAAATGAGATTGAATTTCTAGAAACCGATTTCACCAAAAATCATTTTATAATATTTATGATTTTTGAGAATTTTTGGGAAACTTTTCGAGTTACTTTATTTTTGGACATTTTCCGGAGTTTTTGGTATTTTCCCAGTTACCGAGGAATTACCCCATATATTCCACTTTGTCTTTTTCCATTCTCTCTCTCCCTTCTCAAACGCGGATCTCACCTACCTGCGATTCTGCATTTATTGTGAAGATCCTCCCCATGTTGCATTTAATGCACTTCAGATCAAATCCCATCAATTATCATGACTTTCTCTCTCCTCTTTGAAACGCAGCTTTTGGCTTTCCCCAAACGCGGCTCTAATCCCTGCGTTTAGCCCAATGCAGCCCAAACGCAGGAGAGTGCTGCGTTTTGAGTGAGGGAAACGCAAGACTTCACCTTAGTTGCTTTTGTCTTATATGGTGAATATCCTCCCTTCTCTCTCTTCATTTAATTCTCTTCCAAATGTCATTTCCAAGATATCCCCACTCCCCTCTCATCATCATAACCAGCCAAGTGGCCAAGAGAGAGAGCCATCTAATTCCCCCAATTTACAAAAACCCCTCTCTTTTATTTATTTGCATCACCTTCACAATCCAAATCCTATAAATACCCCCTCTCCTTCTCCCTCTCTGCATTTTACTTCTTCTTCTTCTTCTTTGCTTCCTGCAGCCTCCAACAGAGAAGCCACCAAGAGAGCCTCCTCCTCTTGCTTCCTTGTCCACCATCTCCACCTCCATATTCACCACTTTAAACACCACCAGTATACCACCTTCAACCTCTCTCCATCATTTTGTGAGAACCGGCCACTCCTTTGGATTGGGGCCGCGTTTCTTCTCCGGCGGCAAGACTTAGGGCCGGTACCCTCCTTTTGGATTGGGACCGAACCTCCCTTCGTTGGACGCAGCAAGGATCACCTTAGGCGAGTGATCTCGCTTTTTTCTCTTGATCTCCTGCTGGTTGTGCGAGTGCTTTTCCTCGCCAAAGACTTGGTTAACTTGTATATGCATATCAAATAGATCACAAACTCTTAAAACTGTTTCTGCTCACTGCTTTACAGTATTAGTCGACTTGACCCCATCGTAAGTCGACTAACCCCTTGAAACGCAGCCTGATTTCTTGCGACGTAGTTCTATTAGTCGACTACCCTATTGACCCAGTCGACTAACTCTTCTCTTGAGACGCAGTCCTTGAAACGCAGACTCCTTTAGTCGACTTGCCCCTTGCGTCCAGTCGACTAACTTTTCTTCTGGAAACGCGGTTCTCTGAAACGCGGACTTCTCTAAGTCGACTGCCCACTGTTCCAAGTCGACTAACGCAGCTCCCTTGAAACGCGGCTCTTTGAGACGCAACCTTGACCTAGTCGACTAACCCAAAAGCCCTAGTTGACTAATCCTCTTCTTGAAACGCAGTTCTCCCAAACGCAGCCTAGCAAGTCGACTTGTCTCTTATCTACAGTCGACTAATTCCTCTTCAAGTCGACTACATATTCTCCCTAGTCGACTAACTTGTGCTAACTGCTGTGATTGATCACTTCCTTGAATATGGACTTTATCCTCGGGACTTGTATTATATATTATGATATTTTCATGACTTGTTACCTGCCAATTATCATCATCCTGTCATGCTATCACTTGACACCCAGCATGATCTACTTGACTTGTGATTATCATGTTTACGGAAATCTTGCCTTGTTATCCTGTATGGAACTAAGTGCCACACGGAACAAAGTGCCACACCATACTCGGTGAGGGCCACCTCTTGAATCTGTGGGGGCCACCTCTAGAATCCATCCCCTCAGAACAAAGTGCCACATGGAACAAAGTGCCACACCATACTCGGTGGGGGCCACCTCTTGAATCTGTGGGGGCCACCTCTTGAATCTGTAGGGCTATTTCCTGTCATGTCCAGTTATTCCCGTAAATTGATAATATTAAAAGGGGCAACTTGCACGGGAATGGGAGGAAGTGATGGATGCCGGTATGATGCCTTGCTTATAGTAATGGAATAAAATACTGACGGTTCGTGTTAGTGGGATTTAAGGCCCACAGGAGATGCGTGTTAGGGGGACTTAGGGCCTCCAAGCTGGTCCCGGGTGTACGGGAACTACTATAAGAAGCGCCATCAGTTCTCCATCATCTTCCGGTAACAACCCTCGGCTTGCTTATATATGGATGTATGTGTGTTGGGGTGTACACCCGGACACATACCTAGATATATGGGTCAGACGAGTAATAATAATATATGATTCCTGTTACTTCTGTTATGATTCCCGTTATGATGCCCGTCATGATTCCTGTTATGCATGTTGTGGACTCTTGTTATGATTCTTGTTATAACTCCTGTTATGCCTGTTATGTGTTCCCGTTATGGTTACTTTGTGACTTGTGATTGTATGTGCTTGGATCACGATGATATGAGATAAAGGTATATAGATGAGGGTTTCCTTGTTTGGATTATTCCTTCGATGTACTAGTCTCATGGAGCCGTGACCTAAGCCCGTACAATCGGTACCACTCGTAATGATGTTTTATATCGGATTTCCTGTTTTATGATGATTATGTTATACCTGTTCGTACCTGCTATACTTGTATTCTAATCCTCTTGTCTCCTGTACTTGATATCATTGTTATATTCACACTTGTGCTCATCCTGGCTCGCCACCTGGCTTTTGTATCGCCACTCGCCTGGGGAGTTTCATCTGACTCCCCTGGATTCTCATGTCCAGGTTTTGGAGCTTGGAGCGTGTAGATCCTCCCTATTGCTGATCAGAGAAGCGCAACGGTAGCGTGGATCCCCAGCGGACCATCCGAAGCTCCATCCTTCCAGGCCCCCTGTGTGCCTCTCGAGTTTTCTTTTAGTAAACTCGTGAGTGCCCTTTTACTGATCACCCCTGTACATTTCTTGTATTCTCGCATTTGCGCCTATCAGGTGATGTAATATTATTGTAATATCAGATCACCTCTGGTGATGACTCTGTAATTGTACTCATGTGTTGGAGTGTATAATGCACCACTTGCTTCCGTACTCTGATTCTTGCCGGTACTGATGCTTAGCGTATATACGCGAAGGTACTTCCGACTTGCGTATATACATCGCAGTGACGTCCCCGTACCCACAGGATCGGGGCGTTACAGGTTGGTATCAGAGCCTGGTTCAGCCTAGGCTCTTACTTCCTCAGTACGTCCAGATGGCAAATTATTGGTAAAGCAATTTGCAACTGGAATGCATGAGTCTTGGTTATACAATCCAACTACAAGTACAGGGTTATCTATTTCTTCCTTCTAATCTATTTCTTGAATCTTGAGACCTTCAATCTTTTCCCTCCCAGTTTCTTCTTGTCACCCTTTCAACCAACTCAAATATGGAAAGACGGGGAACATGCAATGGTCCTAATACCTCTCAAGATGGACCCAACAGAGACAGTGATGGTATGATGAGGATGCTTCAAGGGATGATGCAGAATCAACAGCAGCAGACAGAGCTTCTACGTCAAGGACTATTGGTTGCACCCCGAGAACAGCGGCCAGGCAATGTGTCAGACTTCAGGAGATTACAGCCGGCAATCTTTTCAGGAACAGAGAAGCCTCTGGATGCAGAACAGTGGCTGATAGACACAACAGATCTTTTGAAGGCGGCCCGAGTCCCGGATGAGAACCAAGTGGAAGTGGCTAAGATACAGCTGAGAGATGTGGCCAGAACCTGGTGGTTGGCAGAAAAAGCAACACTGGAGAAACCTATTACATGGGATCAATTCTCAAAGGGTTTCTACGAGAGATTCTTCCCGGCAACAGCTCAGAAAGAAATGGAAGAACAATTATCCGTCTGCAGCAGCGCAACCGATCAGTGGATGAATATGCTGCTGAATTCTTGAGGCTCAGCAGATTTGCTCCTTACATGGTGTCAGACGAAGAAAAGAGGGCAAGCAGATTCCAACAAGGGCTGAAGATGGATGTGCAGATGTTCCTTATTCCTCAACAGCTGAAGACGTACTCTCAGGTTCTCTCCATTGCCCGTGAAGTGGAACGAGGACTAGAGAGGAAGAATGAGAACCAGGTGCAGAACAAGTCAGTGAAGAGACCCTTTCAGTTGATGAATGAGGAAGATACAGTTAGGACAACACATGGTCCGATGATCAAGCGACCATTCCAACCTTCTCTCCCTCAGATTATATGCAATTTCTGCCACAAGCCTGGACATTATAGGAAAGACTGTCGAATGGCTAACGGACTGTGCTTAGCCTGTGGAACGGGAAGTCATGCAATGAGGGATTGCCTGTTCAGAAAGTTTGGAAATATGGCACCAATCAGACCAGCACTTCCAGCCCCACCTCTTCCAGCTCCACCACTGAGAAGGAATCCAGAACCCGTGGACCGAAGAGCTCCATTTCCGCCTCAGCAACATGATCACCCACAGAGAGGGGCAAGACCCAGAGCAGATTATGGCAGGGGCCAAGTTCACAACATGGCAGCAGAGGGTATCAGATGAAGCAGCAGCAGAATATGAAGCTCAGTATCTGGAACAGGAACCTTGAGGATGTCACTGTAACAGCAACCCCCTGACCTTTTGTATTTTGAGTTGGTAATCCTTCGTGGATATTCCTCCTTATCCTGTTCTCATTGTCCATTCTGGTCCTTCCTATGTTCATCTTAACCCTGTTTTGGTTTTTCGAAGCCTTTATTTCCGCCCTTGTCCTCTTCGTGTTCAATTTACCCCTTAATGAAATTGCGAGGACGCAATTTTTTGTAAGGTGGATGGATTGTAACACCCCGTTCTCGGAATACGTACTTAATTGCGTATTCAGATTTCTCGATCGTATTTTTTTGATTTACTTCTTGTATTTAAGAATTATTTACATGATCATTTATCTTGGATCTGGATTCGTGGCCTCAGAGTCAGCCATAGTCTGAACCGGGGACCCGATCTCAGGTAACTTCTCGGTTTAGCCTTTCTGGTATCCCGATTTGACCAATTTCAGTTTTAAACATCATTTTCCAATATTTCGGATTTTATATGATTTTCTGGAATTTTCCTGAATTAAGTTGTAAATCTTCAAAACCGGTGTCGGCCAGTACCGTTGACCGATTCCCGGATTTTTAATTTACAAACGGTTTAGAATTCCTAAAAGCGCCTTTTGACATTACTTCTTAAAACCATATTTTCTATCTAAATACTTTTTCTGAGAATTTTCAGAATTTATTGAAAACTCGGCCAATCCGGTGTATACCGGTATTGACGATTAACTTTATGATTTTTATCTGGAAAATGAGATTGAATTTCTGGAAACCGATTTCATCAAAAATCATTTTATAATATTTATGATTTTTGAGAATTTTTGGGAAACTTTCCGAGTTACTTTATTTTTGGACATTTTCCGAAGTTTTTGGTATTTTCCCAGTTACCGAGGAATTACCCCATATATTTTACTTTGTCTTTCCCCATTCTCTCTCTCCCTTCTCAAACGCGGATCTCACCTACCTGCGATTCTGCATTTATTGTGAAGATCCTCCCCATGTTGCATTTAATGCACTTCAGATCAAATCCCATCAATTATCATGACTTTCTCTCTCCTCTTTGAAACGCAGCTTTTGGCTTTCCCCAAACGCGGCTCTAATCCCTGCGTTTAGCCCAATGCAGCCCAAACGCAGGAGAGTGCTGCGTTTTGAGTGAGGGAAACGCAAGACTTCACCTTAGTTGCTTTTGTCTTATATGGTGAATATCCTCCCTTCTCTCTCTTCATTTAATTCTCTTCCAAATGTCATTTCCAAGATATCCCCACTCCCCTCTCATCATCATAACCAGCCAAGTGGCCAAGAGAGAGAGCCATCTAATTCCCCCAATTTACAAAAACCCCCTCTCTTTTATTTATTTGCATCACCTTCACAATCCAAATCCTATAAATACCCCCTCTCCTTCTCCCTCTCTGCATTTTACTTCTTCTTCTTCTTCTTTGCTTCCTGCAGCCTCCAACAGAGAAGCCACCAAGAGAGCCTCCTCCTCTTGCTTCCTTGTCCACCATCTCCACCTCCATATTCACCACTTTAAACACCACCAAGTATACCACCTTCAACCTCTCTCCATCATTTTGTGAGAACCGGCCACTCCTTTGGATTGGGGCCGCGTTTCTTCTCCGGCGGCAAGACTTAGGGCCGGTACCCTCCTTTTGGATTGGGACCGAACCTCCCTTCGTTGGACGCAGCAAGGATCACCTTAGGCGAGTGATCTCGCTTTTTCCTCTTGATCTCCTGCTGGTTGTGCGAGTGCTTTTCCTCGCCAAAGACTTGGTTAACTTGTATATGCATATCAAATAGATCACAAACTCTTAAAACTGTTTCTGCTCACTGCTTTACAGTATTAGTCGACTTGACCCCATCGTAAGTCGACTAACCCCTTGAAACGCAGCCTGATTTCTTGCGACGCAGTTCTATTAGTCAACTACCCTATTGACCCAGTCGACTAACTCTTCTCTTGAGACGCAGTCCTTGAAACGCAGACTCCTTTAGTCGACTTGCCCCTTGCGTCCAGTCGACTAACTTTTCTTCTGGAAACGCGGTTCTCTGAAACGCGGACTTCTCTAAGTCGACTGCCCACTGTTCCAAGTCGACTAACGCAGCTCCCTTGAAACGCGGCTCTTTGAGACGCAACCTTGACCTAGTCGACTAACCCAAAAGCCCTAGTTGACTAATCCTCTTCTTGAAATGCAGTTCTCCCAAACGCAGCCTAGCAAGTCGACTTGTCTCTTATCTACAGTCGACTAATTCCTCTTCAAGTCGACTACATATTCTCCCTAGTCGACTAACTTGTGCTAACTGCTGTGATTGATCACTTCCTTGAATATGGACTTTATCCTCGGGACTTGTATTATATATTATGATATTTTCATGACTTGTTACCTGCCAATTATCATCATCCTGTCATGCTATCACTTGACACCCAGCATGATCTACTTGACTTGTGATTATCATGTTTACGGAAATCTTGCCTTGTTATCCTGTATGGAACTAAGTGCCACACGGAACAAAGTGTCACACCATACTCGGTGAGGGCCACCTCTTGAATCTGTGGGGGCCACCTCTAGAATCCATCCCCTCAGAACAAAGTGCCACATGGAACAAAGTGCCACACCATACTCGGTGGGGGCCACCTCTTGAATCTGTGGGGGCCACCTCTTGAATCTGTAGGGCTATTTCCTGTCATGTCCAGTTATTCCCGTAAATTGATAATATTAAAAGGGGCAACTTGCACGGGAATGGGAGGAAGTGATGAATGCCGGTATGATGCCTTGCTTATAGTAATGGAATAAAATACTGACGGTTCGTGTTAGTGGGATTTAAGGCCCACAGGAGATGCGTGTTAGGGGGACTTAGGGCCTCCAAGCTGGTCCCGGGTGTACGGGAACTACTATAAGAAGCGCCATCAGTTCTCCATCATCTTCCGGTAACAACCCTCGGCTTGCTTATATATGGATGTATGTGTGTTGGGGTGTACACCCGGACACATACCTAGATATATGGGTCAGACGAGTAATAATAATATATGATTCCTGTTACTTCTGTTATGATTCCCGTTATGATGCCCGTCATGATTCCTGTTATGCATGTTGTGGACTCTTGTTATGATTCTTGTTATAACTCCTGTTATGCCTGTTATGTGTTCCCGTTATGGTTACTTTGTGACTTGTGATTGTATGTGCTTGGATCACGATGATATGAGATAAAGGTATATAGATGAGGGTTTCCTTGTTTGGATTATTCCTTCGATGTACTAGTCTCATGGAGCCGTGACCTAAGCCCGTACAATCGGTACCACTCGTAATGATGTTTTATATCGGATTTCCTGTTTTATGATGATTATGTTATACCTGTTCGTACCTGCTATACTTGTATTCTAATCCTCTTGTCTCCTGTACTTGATATCATTGTTATATTCACACTTGTGCTCATCCTGGCTCGCCACCTGGCTTTTGTATCGCCACTCGCCTGGGGAGTTTCATCTGACTCCCCTGGATTCTCATGTCCAGGTTTTGGAGCTTGGAGCGTGTAGATCCTCCCTATTGCTGATCAGAGAAGCGCAACGGTAGCGTGGATCCCCAGCGGACCATCCGAAGCTCCATCCTTTCAGGCCCCCTGTGTGCCTCTCGAGTTTTCTTTTAGTAAACTCGTGAGTGCCTTTTTACTGATCACCCCTGTACATTTCTTGTATTCTCGCATTTGCGCCTATCAGGTGATGTAATATTATTGTAATATCAGATCACCTCTGGTGATGACTCTGTAATTGTACTCATGTGTTGGAGTGTATAATGCACCACTTGCTTCCGTACTCTGATTCTTGCCGGTACTGATGCTTAGCGTATATACGCGAAGGTACTTCCGACTTGCGTATATACGTCGCAGTGACGTCCCCGTACCCGCAGGATCGGGGCGTTACATAGTTAATTTGTGGTCAACTTTTTCACTTACGGCTTACACATTACGACAACCAAACACCATAAAACACAATACACTTTCTCACTTACAATTTTATATTACCAACCAAGCAATGTAAAACTTACATGCATGTAACTCATTTATAATTGTAAAAGAATTTATCAATTACGACTTACGAATTACGACCAATTACTACAACCAAACAGACACATGGCACCTGTCACATAGTACTAGTTTGGCATTTGTATTCAGTGATAAAATAGTTTGTAGATGTATAAAAAAGGGAGGAGAGGAATGAGAATTCTAGCATCTAGCATTTAGTTATTGTTGCATTTGAAGAAGTTTTATCATGCAACAAACTAATACCTCAAGTGCTTACCAAAGTGTGTGCAGACCCCTGATATATTTCAGATTTTGCAAAAGAGACCTCAGACTCTTTGGTGCAAACAACCAGCTCCAACCAGTATCAAGCAACTTATAATAGTTACTTGCACTACTTAAGCGACATCCTGAATAACCATTTCAAGTTAGGGCGAGTTTGGATTCACGGAAGTGGAAGGAAAATGGAAAGTGAGAAATTTCTTGATTGTTTTGAATCGAAAATGAGAAATGAGAAAACTCCTTTTTTTCTTCCTTTTCCCTTTTATACCTCCTTTTTACACTATTATTTTCCCACTTCTAACATGCTACAGTTAATTTTTTGGTCATGTAAATCTAACTTATAATAAGTAGTAGTTTAATGTATTAAATTTTGATGTAACGTAAATCCCACTTGTAATTCAATTACAGTTCAAAAAAGTCAGTTCAGAATAATATTTAATTTAATATTATTTTGCGGTCAACTTTCTGATCAACTTTTTCATTTCCACTTCTACGTTACTACTCGTACCTAAATGCCCATTTAATTATTATATGCTCTCATGCTTGCTCATGCCTATCTGTTCAATATAGTATATCTATTCTATAACCCATTCCCTCCGGTACATAACCCTGAAAGGGCATGTGAAACTCGTATATTTTGCCAAAATCCAAACTTCTGTTTGATGATCCACTAGCTAGCATCATGGATCATCTAGTGTCTTCATACACTAAATTTCATATATAAAAAGTAAGACTCACACAGACAAAAGTTTCATAATTTGAGAAAGAGACAAACTCAAGTAAGGTTGAACGAACAACTAGAAGAGGTTAAAAAACAGTCGACTTATTAGAGGATAAATATAATTATCAATCCTCATTGGAACTTTAGAGTTTTGATGTAGCATCAAACAAATTAGAAGTCGCCTTGTTGTTTATGCTTGATATAGTGAGCCATATTCCAATTTCATCGGTGTTTGGAGATCAAGCTAATCTCTATCTTTTGCGCGAATCTCTTTTTACTTGGATGACCTATGAGACCATGGAAATGTTACTTGTGGAGATTGCCTACGAGAAGACCCCTTCCATTTCTGGCAGTTGATCGATCATGTATTGTAGATGAATATAACAATGTACAAGGTAAGCATTCATAGTATAGCAAAGTGGTGCTTTTAACATTTTTCATGTGCCTCTGGGTCTAATTCACTGTCTGAACAGACTTTAGGCCGAATCCAATTATAATCCACAGTTAACACGCCCAGGATCAAACTTTTCATCAATGTTTCAACAATAACTGGGGTAAATAATGCACAGGGAAGAAGACTCGAATTTGACTTTAGCTCAATTCAATTGGTATAAAAACTAATGCACGTGTGACTTCTCGCATGTGTCTTAGCATAAACCATGCCTCTATTTCTGCTTCTATAATATCACTCCTTCAAACCAACAGGATTTTTAACTGTCTTCCTGCTTATCATGTCAAGTATTGCCAAAGCAACGTCAGTTTCTAGAAGAAACATACACTTCATATCTATGATCATTAAGAGGAGTCGAAACACAGGATTGCATAAACACACTGCATTCAAACAAAAGAAATTTAAAATGAGATGCAGCTTTCATCACCTGAATTTGACAGAGATCATATCCTAACCAGTATAGTCCAGCTCCAAGTAAGAATGTCAAAGTGGACACTGAAGAAATTAACATTTATCTTTCGTGAAAAATCAAAAGTTTATACTCACATCACATGCATTATACATATGCAAGTATCATAGCATTCATATGCATATGTACACTCAACAGGTTGATATAGATTCTAGTTTATACTGCAATTCTAGCTGCCCAATTTTTTGACAGCCTCCTGTGATCATGGACAAACAACTTGACTACTGCCATGGTACTTTTCCATCTCTCAAAATATTACAAGAAAAACAAAGATATCCTAACTATTTAGTTTGTTAAGATTCTTGCATTCCAACTAAACCATTCATCCTCTCAAAACAGTTAGACAAGCTTTTTCATACAAGACATCCAACAGCAGTCATTGGAACATTTTAAGTATCAGCACAGAGAAAATGAACAGAGACAGAGGAGAGAGATGGCTCCCAACCCGGACTAACTTCCCTCCACCCTATAACCTGAAACAAAAGTAAGATAAATCAGAAAAGTTTGAGCTTTTTGCAAGATTAGAACTTATATCTGTTATGAAAACATAGACATTAAGCAGAAGACAATATGCCCAGTGAATGGCATTTTCATTTTGCCTTCTGATTGGTCCCAAACACAAAGTGAATTACAACTCAACCTGTTCTGTGGGCACACTGTTCTCTGAACTGTTATCCTAACAGCTAAGGAGATGAAAAGGAGGAAGAGCATTACGTGAACATGTTGGGACGACCACGCGACAGCTGAGGTCGCTTCATGGGAGAAATTATGAGATTACGCAATGTCACAGATGGATTGCTGACACCACCACTGCCAAAGAGAGGGTGAGTAGGCCTTCTGCTGCCACCATCAGCTGGAACTGGCTGTGCCTTTGGTGGAGATCCAGTCGAGAGATCAAATGGGCCCGAGTTGGACTTCTGTCTGGCTGCTGCAGGCCATATCTCCTCTCTTTGCCTGGAGTATTAGGAGTGTAAACGGACCGATCTGCGCCAGATAAATCAACTCGCATTTTGGGAGAGCTTAAGAAAAGATTTCCATAGCTTATTTATTCCAGGAAAAAAACCAAATCTATTAAGTTTGTTTAGAAAAAAATGATTTGCCTACTGGTTCATTGATTTTATATCCGAGAGACATGACAGGAAGATTGAGCTTATTCACAACAATAGGTGGGTGATATGTCACGTGAGCTTGTAAATATGCTTAAGATTGTCCACTTCTCCAATTACCTTGTCTAAGAGGATCTCTCCCATCCATCATGTTTGGCATACTTGAGAATAAATCTGGCTCAGTTCTGGGGAAAAAATTGCTGACAGGTTGAATTGCTGAACGCTTCACCGACTCATATTCACTTCTCAACCGATCATACATCTCATCAAGTTTTCTCTTTTGCCTGGTTTGAAAGACAGTTAGTGAAACCATACCCACCTAAAATTTCCAGAAGCAATGGAAAAGGTTGTCTCATCTTTTCCAAAACTACAAGAAAAGTGCAGAAGCAAGAGATTGACCTGGATTTCTCAGCATATTTTTCTTGTAGTTCTTGCTTATCCTTTGACAAGCTTTCAATTTCTTGTTCCATGATTTGGCATCTTTTGGCCATTTTCTGGTATGCGGTGTGCACCTGTTCCAGTTTCTCAGTAAATTTTTCTTGCATAACCTCACATTTCTGCCGGCATTGGCCAACTATCTTGTTCATTTTGCATTGCATTTCCAGTTCCTTTTGTCCAAGGTAGAACATGACACTTCGATATGCACTCTTCATGACTGGACATATATCATGTCAAAGGAATACAAAAGAAACCAAATTCTACACAACTACTATATATGGCTGTTTTGGGGAAAAGAAATCGGTTCATCTCTGAAGTACAGAAGCTATTTTTTTAATAAGAAACAAAGCTCTAGGACTCATTTTAACATTAATGACAGTTTATTATGCATACAACTTATCTAATCAATAATATTAATAAATAATAAAAAAGTTAATGCCACATATCACATATAGAAGATTAAAAATTGACATAGGATACGTATCTGTGGAGATACTCCAGCCATTGCCATCTGCAGCAGAAACCATACTCAGAAAAGGAGAAACAATACGAACAACATAATGACATTTTAATAACTGTAATATTTTCTTACATTAATCCAGTCATCACCCGGATTCATATCAACTGGCCTCATATGGCTGACAAGGAAAAGAACATTTTGTTAATGAGAAAAGAAAATATTAACAAAATTATGCAATGAATTAGCAGAAGAAAAAGGTTTGGCATTGCATCCCAATAACTAAAGACTTTCCGTTCTCTTTCTACTTATCACAGGCTGAACAGAGGAGGACAAATGTATAGACCACGGTAGTCATTCATAAAGTGTGAAGCACATCAAAAGCATAATCACGTATAATGTCCATAGTTATGCCTATGTGGAACTGATGAGAGCCACTAAATTTAAATCCATCTATGATTTTTTCTGAGCTATGTAAAAAATGCACCTTTTGGAGAGTACTTGGTCGCAAATTGGACATGCAGCATCATTGTTGAGAATCTTTCCAGCATCTTCGTTGCCTTTTTCTCACATTAAGGAGAACAATTCAAGTTAGATTTTGAAATGTTTTTATGAAACTAAATCTCTTTCAAACTAGTTAGCATAGGAAGATGATATTAGCATACAGAAGAGATGGCCACAGGTGGTTGTTATGCCTTGTCCTTCCAACTCCTTCCAGCATGCATTGCACCTCATTTCACCCTTTGGACTGCTTGCATGGGAATAGGATGCTGATGCTACCTACCATGCACATTCACATTGCATTCATTTTATATAGAAAACTCTCCACATTATGAAAAACAATCCGATGTTTGTTCAATGCAGTCGCTTAAAGAAAAGTCAAGGGAATTCCAAGCTCAGCATGTATTTTTTTTTTTTTTTTGGGGGGGATAAAACCGTGAGGCAAAAAAAAAAACCCAGCGTTTCATTAATAAGTGCTTAACGAAACATGTATTTTAGATGCTGCAAATCCACAGAGAACAGAGGAAGACATATGTAAAGGAATATAATTACATAAACTACTACACAGTCCACCTAAAGCGGGGATTGACTCCAAAAAGATTGAGAGAATGGGAAATAATTACAAATTGTTCCATTAGTTTGGTGGAAAAAAAGTAAAAGGGAATGATAACCAGACACAGGAAAAGGGAATAGACTTTCCAGATCTTATTCTTTCAAGGGTAAGATATAAGAACTGAAAATATGTAATTTCTAGGTATCAACTACTTCGTCAAAAGAGAAAAAGAAAAGAAAAAGAAAAGAAAAAGAAAACTTCATCAATAAAGAAATAGGCATTAAGTGCATTCCTGTAATTAGAGTTTTGGATTATATGTACATGCTAACAATGGATATGTTTGATGAATTTATCGCAGGAATAAAAAATCACCTTACAAACTGCAAGATAACAGGTTAAAATATCACAAGTTTGATAGATTTCTAAGGAAACAGTCTTCTCAGCTAGCAGTATCTCTGATCTATGGTCCTGTGAAAGCAACAGGAAAAGTTTAGATATAAAACTGATTACAAGAATTGTCCAGATAGAAATATGTTATTATGCATGGAATTAGAAAAAAAAATTATAAATAAAAAAGTTTTGAACAGAAGACATGGAAATTTTACATGTAACATCTAATCAGATCCCCAAAAAAAAAATGAAAGGCCCTTTTTTGTTCACATTTTGTGGAAATTCCTCCATTCAAATAATTGTGATGAAATTGGAAGACAAGCCTGAACTTGGTATCCAAATATAAGGCGTAATTCCTCATAACCGCATGCATACTTCAGAAAAACAAACCCTACAACTGATTATTATTTAGGACAACTGGATACTCTTTTTGTGAACTTCTTATGATTCCATAATTTGATATATTTTCATAAATCATTAATTTTCTGATGTGAAAATCCCTAGAAAAGCATACATTACATAATCGTGGTGTCAATTTTTCTGATCTGGACATCCTGGATTTCAAGTTTCAATAAAAAGACAAGAAACAAAAACTTATTACCGAAAAGTTGGAACCTTTTCCAGATCAGGAAAGCCCTAGAATGGCTCTAGAACAGAAAAGCTCGTTCCTTGTAAATTTTGATGAAAAAGAGAAGAAAAAACAAAGTTACCGCTAAAAAAAAAAGTAATACATTTTCCATATGACTCAAATTTAATAAAATAGACCGTAGAGTTGATAGAACACTTTCCACTGGTAGAAACGTAAATTTCCACAAACCACAGCAAAACCCCAGAATGGTTCAAATTCTACAATTGAGAACAATTTTTGACGATAAATAGAAGAAATTGAACTTATTCGTCAGAAACGAAAAGAAAAAATTCCATATAATTACGGATTCTTTATCGATAAACCCCTAGAACAGCTAAAGAAATTACCATACATCTCACAGAACGTCCGGGATGACTTAAAAATCTTCTCAAATTGCCCAGATCTCCAACAAATCAGTTGAATATTTCTCTGAGAAAAAAAGGGAAAATCCATGTCTGAGATCTCAGCACAAAGTGAAGTAGGTCAAGGAGATGATCAATCGAGAGCGTACCTTCGAGAATAGCTGAAAAATTGGGCGAAATTAGGAATTCGAGCTTATCCACCGCGAATCTTGGAGAAAAATAGAAATCAAACCCTAGAAATCGCCGTCGTCTTCTCGAGGACTTGTGGGGAAATTGAAACGATGAGAATAGATGTTTAGAGGGAAAATGGGGCGGGAAATGCCTATTTATCAACCCTCAAATAGGGGATGGCTAATGGGGGCGGGTCTAGGGGTGGCAATTGGGTCGGGTCAGGTCGACCCGACCCGATTACTGCTCGACCCATATAATAATCGGGTCGGGTCGACCCGACCCGATTATTATATGGGTCAAATATTCAGACCCAGACCCGACCCATTCTTAGTCGGGTCAATCCAATCCGACCCATCTGACCCGATTATTAAATTTTAAATACAATTTCTTTACACTTTATTACCAAATTGTTGGGTGGTATAGTTAGTCATCACACTAAACTCTACACACTAGAGGCCACGGGTTCAAATTGGTCTTACGCATATTTTTTGACAATTTGATTTAGGCGAAGGGGAGGAGGCGGGGGCGGCAGAGGAGGAGATCAAGGGGAGGAGGCCGAGGAGGAGAAAGAATAATCGGGTCTGGCGGGTTCGGGTCGACCCGACCCATTTAATAATCGGGTCAGATGGGTCGACCCGATTACGACCCAAACCCGATTAGCCCAAACCCACACCCGCTAACTTCGGGTCGGGTCGGGTCTGGCGGGTCGCGGCCCGTCTGCCACCCCTAGGCGGGTCGACCCGCCCCGCCCCGCCCTGTGCGACTTGTTTGAGTCGCACAGGACAGGTTGCGGGTCAACCTGCACCCGTCCCGTTTAGGGGCGGGTCAAAACGGGTTGACCCATCCAGTATAAACGAGACGAATCATTGGACGAATCGGGTCGGAAAAAATTTCCTGACCCCCTTCTCTAATTTTTTTTTATGTCCAATATAATTATATGATTGTTATTGAGAAAAATTAGTCTCAGACCCCTAGATTTGTTTTTTATTTTTTTTAACCCTCAACGGCTAAAAAAAGAGCTAGGTGAATAAGAGGGTGCCACGTCCTTTAAAAAAAAAAAATTAAAAACCCCCTCTAACCTCTATAAATACCCTTCACTCTCATTCACTTTCATCTCACTTAACCTCAACCCTCTCTCTTCTATTATAAATCACTCTTATTCTCTTACAATTACAAATCTCTACCAACTTCTAGTCTAGTCTAATGGAGCCCAACTGGAGTACTGGCGGTACCTCATCCGAAGCCGGTGGTAGCTCTTCATCAACACATAATCCTTCATCTGCGTACCTTACACCGATGCTGGCGGTAGCTCATCGTCAACATATGCCGCTTGCCCACCATACAATTATGCTCCTCCAACATCCGGATTTGCTCTCTATCACAATTCGTCAAGCTATACAATTGACTACAGTGGTTTGCACCATATACACATGTTGCATATGCCAGTGACAGTGGTACAAGTCGGCATTCTATTTCTTTCCTCCTCAATATTCCTCATATTCTCAACTTTTAATGTCAACATCACCAATGCACGCACAATCTCTGGCTCCTTCTTTTACTGAAACACAAGAACAATACGATACACAACCAGCACAGCATGATACTATAGTTCCAGAAACACAACAACCAACTAGCACAACCACTAAAGTAAGAGCCAAAACTTCTCTAATGTGGAACCATTTCGTAGAAAAAGTTATTGAAGGTATAAGAAAGACAAAATGTAAGTACTGTCATCAACTATTTGATCATAAAGAAGGATACAGTACAGGTGTTCTTAGTAAACACAATGAAAAAAAGCATGCTAAAAATCACGATTTACCACCACAACAAGCACAAATATTAGCTGATTCAGGCACACTCTCCACTTGGAGATATAAGCCTGAAGTAAATAAACATAAGTTAGCTGAATTTATTGTTCGAGCAGAGCTTCCATTTTTTTTTACTGAATCAGATGCATTAGTTGATTATCTTAAATCTGTTTTTGCACATGATTATAAGAGAATTAGCAGACAAACTATAACTAAAAAATATTTTGAAGGCTCTTTTTACTAGTGATGCTACAAAAAATGTCATTAACTTCCGATATATGGGAAGCTCTTAATCTTATTCATTATTTATGTGTTACTGCTCACTTTATTGATGATAACTGGATTTTACAAAAACTTATTTTATCATTTTCTAAATTTTCTGAGAAACATTCTGCTACAAATGTAGCAAATTCAATTTTTCTTACTTGTAAAAATTATGGTATAGAAAATAAAATATTTTCTATTTCTTTTGATAATGCAAGTGAAAATACTGCTTCAATAAGACAATGAAAACGATATTAGATCGATTTTAAACGATAAACTTTTTCATGTTAGATGTGTTTGCCATATATTGAATTTATGTGTACAAGATGGTCTAAAAATCTTAGACAAATATATTTATAAAATTAAAGAAATATTTTACATATAAAACACAGTGGACCTAGGAGACAATCTTTTAAAAGTTATTGCCGATAATGTGGACTGAAGGAAAAACTACTCCAAGCAGATGTGAAAACTCGTTGAAATTCAAGCTACAATATGATTAAAGATTACCTTCCTTATAAACAAGCAATTCAATTTTTTACAATAATTGAATGTTCATCTTGTTATATTAGCGATGAAGAGTAAAAATTGCATGAAAATTTTTGTACTTTTCTAGAAAAATTTGACACTGCCACAAAAGCACTTTCTAGTACATATTATCCCACATGTAACTTAGTTTTTTATAATCTTAATGAGATTGCTCAAGTATTTGCTGCATACAGAGATGATGACAGTCTTGAAGAGGCTATACATGATATGGAAGAAAAATTTCAAAAATATTTTGAAAATATGTCTTTTTTATTTTATTTAGATGCAATTATGGATCCTAGAATTAAAATAGATAATTTAAAACTTTTATTATCCAATTTTATTTTATGTTTAAATTATGAACAAGATGTAGATAAATTTCTTTTAGAAATTAGATCTCTTTTAGAAGAAATGTACTCATTGTATAGAGATGAGTTATTTCCCCTTCTTCTTCTGAATTTAGGACACTACACTATCACAAACTTCTTCTACTAGTATAGGAAAAGATTATCTAATTTTAACGTTTACTTTCCTCTAATACTAGAAAGTAACACTCTTCAGGAGCAGGTTCATTTGATGAACTTAATTTATATTTGAACACAATGCCTGCTGAAATAAATGAAAATGATGATGAACCATGGAAAACATTTGATGTTTTGTCATGGTGGAAAGAACAGAGAAAACAATTTCCTATTGTTTCTATCATGGTCCGAGATATACTGACACCTCCGGCCTCTACAGTAGCATCTGAGAGCGCATTTTCTGCAAGTGGTAGAGTTTTGACACCCTAGAGGAGCAGGCTGACGCCGAAATACTTGGAGATGGCTATTTTCTTAAAGGACCAGTTCGATGCAGAAAGACGCACACAAGGAAAAGCTATTCTAGATGAAGAATTTGAACATGACGATGATGAAGAGTAGAGAACCACCAGAGTTTTTTATGTACATTGTATGAGATGAGCACCAGAGTTTTTTATGTATATTATATGAGATGAGTTTTATGTACATTATATGTGATGAGCAGATTGGTATATGATTTTTTTCATATTAATAAAATAATTTACCTTACAAAAAACTTGTAATTAGTGAATATCAATTCTATTTTTTTTATAATTTTAGACAATTTTTTGAATTTTTTCCTCTTTTTTTACTATTTTTTCCCTAATTTCTTTATAACTTTAAATTTAAAAATTTAAGAAAATTCGAATTTTAAAAAATAATTAAAAAAATGCCGAGACGAGTCCAACCTGTCTCGGCGAATCTGGGTAACGAATCGTGTCAGGAGACCTGATTCGTTACCCGATTTTTCAAACGGTCTCGTCGAATCTGTGACGAGACGGGTCCAACCCGTCTTGTCACGGGTTCGTTGGGCTGACGGGACGAATCAACCCGATTCGTCCCGTTAGCCAACCCTACCCTCAAAGCTCCTTTGATGGGCCCCACTCACACGCTGGTTTAGGTCGCCAATGGACTCGATTTGTAACTGCCGGGGTGCACACTGATAAAAAGATCCCAACTTCAAAATCGAACTAAAATCTTTCTTTAATGTGAAAAAAGGAAAAAAAATGAAATGCTTCCAATTCCAACCAACACACACATGCCACATACACACACCCTATGTGTGCAAGGTGGGTTGGGGTTGGCTCCTTCGCGTGAAGGATCAGGTGATGCTTTTTCGCGTGAATGATCAGGTGATGGTTTTTCGCGTTGTGGGTCGTCCATCACAACTGATGGATGATCAGGAGCATAAGAGAAGGGGAAAAAAATAAAAACGCGTTAAAAAGAATAAAAACGCGTTTTGTGGCGTTACCACAAAATGCGTTTTCTTTTCTTTCTCCCGCTTTGGGCGGGCCGTCTATCAGTTGTGATGGACAACCCACAGCGCAAAGGACCATCATTGTCCTTCACGCGAAGGAGCCAACCTGAGCCCGTGCAAGGTTTTGATCAAACTAACTTGCCAGACCCACTTAAGTGGTCTGCACCAAGAAAAGCTAAAAGACCGCCTGAATCGATCGGTTAGATTAAATCGAGTGAACCAACTTGTAGCACCCTGTTCCCGGGATACATACCCATATACGTGTCCCGACTTTTTTGACCGTATTATTGCAATTTTCTTTCAGTATTTATTTTAAGTTGTGATTTCTCATGTTTTTGGTATCGGATCCGGATTCTCAGTCTTAGAGTCAGCCCTGACCCGGACCGAGAACCCGATACCGGCATACCGCCCGATTTGACCATTCTGATATTCCGATTTGATCGATTTTAGTTCGGACACTGTTTTCTAATATTTTAGATTTTTCATGATTTTCTGGAATTTTCAGAACTTTTCTACAAAATTTCAAAACCGGTGTCGGTCGGCATCACTGATTGATTCCCAGATTTTTTTAGTTTTCAAATAGGATTGAATTTTCAAAAACAGCTTCAAATACTTCTTAAAATTCATTTTCTATCTAAATACATTTTGAGATTTTTCTAAATTTATCAAAATTTGACCGATTCTGGTGTCGGCCGGTATCACCGGAATATTCTAAGATTTTAATTTGAAAACTACAATGAATTTCTTGAATCTGATTTCACCGAGCATCTTAAATAATATTTTCTATATTTGAGAATTTTTCGGAGCGATTTTGAAACAGTCAGATTTTCGCCCTATTGAAATAATATTATATTTACCGACCTTCTGTTTTCTTGTTTTTCCTTCTCCACTCCTCTACTTTATAATCCCAGAATATTTTATTAATTTAATTATCTAATAATATATTTATTTACTAATTTTTTCAAATTTTTCCTATTTTTCTTTTCCTTTCTTTTCCTTCTTCTCTTTTTCTTCTTTTCTTTTTCTCTTTCCTTCTCCCTCATTCCCTGCAAACAGCGCCCATGCCCTACCTCCTGCACCCGACCAGCAGCAGCAACAAGAAGAGGAGACCCTCTCCTCCCCCCATCACTCTCCCATACTCTCCCACTCCCTCTCCCTTTCCCTCTCTTTCTATTTTCCTTTTTCTTCCCTGCTTCCCATTTTCCATCTTCTTCTCCATTTCTCCACCATCACCACCTCCGCCTCCACCACCAAGGCTACCCACCGACGGCGCCTTAGCCACCGCCGCAGCACCCCCCAACCCCCACTCCCCTTCCCCACTTCCCTCATCTCAAAACACCATCTCCTTCTCTTCAATTTCACAAAAACCACCACCATTAAAACTTCTTCTCCTCCAAAATTCACCACCCATTCCACCACTTCCTCCACTCCAACCACCCCATCATCATCTACTACTCCTCCTCCAACTCCCCATCACCACCAATCACACCAACCACCACCATAACCACCACCCACCACCTCCTTCAACAATACAAACAACACCAACACAACAAAACTCCACCACCCCTCTCCCCCGGGCCCTAGACCGCCGCCCCACTCCTCGCCGGCCGCCCTTCGGCGGTGGCGCCGCCGTCCAGGCCGTCGGCGGCGGCCACGCGCCGCCACCCCTCCCCTCTCCTTTTCTTTTCTTTCTTTCTTTCTTTCTTCTTCTTTCTTCTTTTCTTTCTTTCTTTTAACTCTTTCCTTTTTCTCCCTTTCCATTTCTACCCCCTCTTTAAACCCCTAATTACATCTACATATTTTCCAACATACCCTTCCTTTAATTCCTATTTCTTCTTTCCTTTTTTCCACTTTTTCTTTTCCTTTTTTTCGGACAAAACTCTTTCTTTCTCTCTCTCAACTAATCCTCTCTCTCCTCTCTTACTCTCTCAAATATATATTTATTATATATATATTCTATTATTATTATTATTATATATATATTATTTGGATTGTTGGCTTGCATGTGGTGTTCGTGGAATTCCCGAATATTACTCGGTATTTCGTTCCGGTGCTAGGCGAGTATATTTCTTACTTTATTACCATCATTTCATGTTTAATAATTATCATCTTTTTTAATACATGATGTCTCTTTATGCAAGTTACTATGAATACTCTGTGGACATTATCACTAGACAATTATAATAATTAGACAACTTACACCGGGATGGGAGAAACTGATGAGTACCGATATAGTCTCCATGTTTATGATGGTCTTATAGTGTCGCGCGGCCATATACTTGGATTCGACCTAGAGGCCACCAGGCGTTTCCGTGGGGTGTACTGACACCCCTACTCCCTTACCTGCCGGTTGTACCATAAGCCCCTGGGCCTATTCCTGTGGGAGCGGTGACATCCTATTCCTGCTCGGCGTACAATAAGTCCCGGTACCTAGCGGTATGTTCCGGCTCAGCACCAGGTACTCCTTGACCGTTGTCCCCGGGCATGTACGGGTCCCATTCTAAGCATGGTTTGTCGATCTCCATCAGTTTCCAATAACTTACTCCTCGGTCTGTATGCTGAGGTATGTGGGATGGGACACATACTGATGTATACAAATCAGATGAGTCTTAATAATTAATAATAACATGCTCCTGATAACTGACTAGCTATACTCCTGTTCTATACTGCTCACCACTTATACATGTGCTATCTTGTTGGATTTATTGATTGTTTCCATACTGTTTCGTTATTATATTGTGAAGGTAAAGTCAGGTTATATAAACTCATATTATATTGACGTGAGGTATTGATAGGTAGTAAAAAAATGCATATTTGTCATCACATTTACTATCACATTTTCATATTTATTTATACAATCATGCACTATTACTAATGTTTTGTTATTTAATGTGTGCAGGCCTGAGTGTTTATTTAAATAAAGAATAAAAGTCTAAATGAAGCCCAAAGCCCATGTCAAGCCCAAGTGCAAAAGTGCAATTACCAAATGTCAAAATTGCAAATACAAAGTGCAAATGTTGCAAATACTAAAAAGAGGGGAGGGATAGACTTCTATTCAACCCTAAATGCTTGATGGATGAGGATAAATAGAGTGCAAGGATGAAATTCGTTTTTGGAGGAGATTTGGATTTAGGGTAACTTGCTTCCCAAGTTATCCCGAAATTCAAATTGAAGAGTCGAGATGCCAGATCTACACGGATAGACTCAGATGGACGGACCAAAGGAGGCCACGCGCGAAAGCGCGTGGCCAGGGATGAGGCTAAGGCCGCAAAAACGCGGCCAAAGCCGCGTTTTCGCGCCAGATGGATGAGATGGACCAACGGATTTGGCAGTAGACTTCTATTGGGACTCTACCTCCTTCTGCACCTATAAATATCCCAGCAGACGCAACAGAGAGGGCCATCCAGAGACGAGGAGATTAGGATTTCTTTTAGCTTTTTCTTTAAATTTCTGCAATGTAATTTTCGTTTTAAGCACATTGTGGAGAAGAAGGAGCTTTGTATTTGGAGGATATTTTCAAATAAAGGTTACCTCTTTGCCATCTCAATTATTGTCTTTTAATTTGGTTTTTCTCTGCGATCTTTCTCTTGTCTTGTTTTTCTTTCTTTTTGCAATCCTTCTTATTAAACAAAATAAAAAAAAAAGATAAATTGAAAAGATAAAAAAACGATGATGAACTAATTCCTTATTGTGGTTTGCTGAATTCTTAAACAACCCTAGAGCAGTTAAGAATTGAACTGATTGATAACACTTTTTAGAAACCCTAGGTTTAAGGTAGATTGCTTGAAGATTAAATTGATGACTAGCTTTCTAATCTAGGTTACACCTTTAAATAATTCTTCACACTTCATGCTTAAGAACTTTGACAGCGTAACTTCGAGGTAAAGCTTTTCTTACGCTGTACTTAGATGTTAGGATGAAAACTTGTTGGATTTTTAGGAGTGCGAACTAGTAAGATTCTAAAATCTTTTCTCTTGCTTGCATCTTCTCTAATAAACCTAGGATCGATTTCATGTATTTCAAGATGATGTTCAATATCCTTAACTTGCACTATGGGTTGTGGTAGAAGATCAGTAAAACCACATCTTTCATATCATATATATTCAAATCTAATCTCTCTTTTCTTATTTCAAGTATACAGAGAAATCGTTGTTGGAACTTATTTCGATGAAGACGTTTGTGAAGATCAAATTCATTTGGAGCTCTAACACATGACAAATCAAGAGTCCTACATGATCAAGATGTGCCAAGAAGAGTTGATAGAGTGTGGGTTGTATATGTGGAATAGAATGTAAAAGCCTTGTCACAAACACTCATATCACAGCCTTGTTAGTCGACTTACAAAATCTTATAGTCGACTAATCAAGTGTGTAGTCGACTAACCCAAAAGCCCAAGTCGACTAATCCTGTGTCCTGAAACAGCCCAACTCTCTGTTTCTGTATTAGTCGACCAACAGTCAACTATAGTCGATTAATACATTTTTCTAGTCGACTAACCCTTGTCCCCAAGTCGACTAATAACTGGTCAAGTCGACTATAAAGTAGTTGCAGTCGACTTGAAGTAGTTATTCTGAAACTGTTCTTCCAACGGCCACTGATCTAGTCGACTAATAGCTAAACATAGTCGACTAATAGAAGGAATTTTGCCTAGGTTAGTCGACTAACTCCATAGGCAAGTCGACTAATTGGCAGTTCTGACTGTTGGACAGTTTTCATTATCTGGTCTTTTGTGCAACTGTTTTCAACGTTCCTTTGATTCAAATTGCACCTATTAACTTCCTAACTAACCATAGTCTTCAGCTATAAATAGGGAAGTTATTGCAAAGGCCAAAGTCAAGAAATTACCAAGAGTTTTTCTCAGTTTTCCAAAAAGTCAAAATCTGCAAATCTGAAAAACTGTTTTCTAACTTCAGTCTTCACCAAATTTCAAATTCCATTTGTGAAGTCCTCTGAAGTTTGTCTCCTATACTAGACCTTGTCCACATACACATCTGTACCAAGGCTTATAGGATAAAAGAATTGTAATTCTCAAAGTGTTCATTGTACACGGGAGGCTTCTTGGTTGAAGAGGCAAGTTGTACAAGGTGACCATTGTACACGGGAGGCTCTTGGTTGTAGAGGCAGTTGTACAAAGGTAAAAGGTGTTCTCTTGGTGGAAGAGAAGGGTGTACACATTTGGCGAAGGGGATTCGACAAGTGGTGTACATGTTGTATTGATTTTGGGTGGCAAGATCAAGGTTAAAGGAAAATCTCAAGCGGGTGGCTTGGGGGCTGGATGTAGGTCACAAGGACCGAACCAGGATAAATCTCTTTGTTTGCGTTTGTCAATTTCTGAGATTTGTTTTCCTTTACATGCAAGTTATTATTTTGTTTATTTACTTAGCGCTAATCCTTCTTGTTTTAGATTTGTGTTGACTTGAGTTATTTCAGATCTATAGTTGCCTACAAGAGATAATTCGCAATTAGTCCTTATCTCAACGATCCAACAATTGGTATCAGAGCAAGGGTCATCAACCGGCATCTACATTCCTACTTCATCAACCGGAGTACACGCTCTGATCCTACATTTGGTATCAGAGCCGGGACCAATATCAGAGCAAGGGAGAGCCAAGTTCATCAACAGGCAACAACCCAACCAATTCCTACATTTGATATCAGGGCGGATACAAGTCAACAACAAAGATGGCAACGGAGTTCTCATCATCCCAATTCAAAGAAGGACATTCTACACAACGTCCACCGCTATTTGACGGAACCAACTACAACTATTGGAAGTGCTGAATGAAGATATACTTGCAGTCACTCAACTACGACCTTTGGAACATCGTAGAAGCATCGTACACCAAGCCTACAACCAACTACAACGCTTGGAGTGAAGATCAAAGAAGAACGCGAACCTTGACGCCAAAGCAATGAATGCTCTATTCTGTGCCCTTACAAAGAAGAGTTCAACCGAGTGTCAACAGCAACTTCTGCACATCAAATTGGCATACTCTTCAGGTAACACACGAAGGTACTAATAAAGTTAAGGAATCTAAAATATCTGTTCTTGTCCACAGGTTTGAGTTATTCAAAATGGAGGAGAATGAAACCATATCCGAAATGGTTACAAGATTCACCGACATCACCAATACTCTTGCATCTCTTGGAAAGGATTACACCCAAGTTGAAAGAGTTCGTAAGATCCTTCGTGCACTCACACCAGAATGGGAGAAGAAGACAACCGCAATTGAAGAGGCGAATGATCTCTCAACTATGACATTAGAAAACCTAATCGGTAATCTAATGGCATATGAAGTGCAGTTAGAAGAAAGAAAGAAGGACCAAGAGAGACAACACCGCTCAAAGAAGAAAGAACTCGCCTTCCGTGCATCTTCCGACACGGACAATGATGACGAAGAGGAGATGGCAATGCTCTCAAAAAAGTTCAGGAAATTTCTTAAGCAAGGTAAATTCAAGTGTTTTAATTGTGATAAACCAGGACATATGAAGAGGATTGCCTTTGCTCAAGAAGAAAGATAAGTACAAGAGTAAGAAGTTCAGAAAGAAGAAGAACTACGAAGCATCTTCAGAATATAGTGATTCCTCATCTTCTGATGAAGAAGAATCCACTGAACATGTTAACTTATGTTACATGGCCATAGAAGATGAAGAGGTATCGTTTTCTGAACTCTCTGATGCATTTAATGAGTTATTATGAATCTGAAAAATGAAAAACTGAAAAACAGATTTTTGTTAAAAGAAAATGAGAAACTTTTACAGGAAAATTCTGTTTATGCATTACAATGTTCTTCTATAAATTCTCAACAAGATGAAACTGAAAATGTCATATCATCTTGAAAACTGAAAATGAGAAGTTTATAAAAGAAAACATTTTTCTGAAAATGGAAACTAAGTCTTTGAATGATAGAATTTCTATATTAGATAAAGACATGTTAGTTTTCAAAAAGAAATATGAAGATCTTATGCAAAATGTGACTAAGTTTAATAAAGGAAAAAAAAAATTAAATGATCTATTATCTTTTCAGAATTTGTCACATGATAATCATGGTATTGGTTTTATTGCAAAATCTTCATGTTATAATCATCCATATAGTTATTTTGTAAAAAGTAAGACTAAGAAAAGTAAGTTTATATGGATTCCAAAGAACTTAAATGTTTATGATAAAAATACATATATTGCTTCATACATGCATGATATATGTGATTCTTGCAATTATGTATATACTAACAGGTGGAAACAAATTCTAAATGGATTTGGAGTCCTAAAGGTTAGATATGATCTTTTATATTTGGTACCAACTAACGTTTATCTTGCAGGTACCATATAAATTTTTTTTAAAGATCAACTATGTATATATGTACTAATATATTTGTTGCAGGGAGAGAACAAAATATTTCTCTATCTGTTATAAACCATTTCTGCAGGGGGAGGAAAAGATAACATATTTCTGCAGGGGGAGGACTCGTGCACACAAAGCGTCATCATCAAAAAGGGGAAGAATGTTGGAACTTATTTCGATGAAGACGTTTGTGAAGATCAAATTCATTTGGAGCTCTAACACATGACAAATCAAGAGTCCTACATGATCAAGATGTGCCAAGAAGAGTTGATAGAGTGTGGATTGTATATGTGGAATAGAATGTAAAAGCCTTGTCACAAATACTCATATCACAGCCTTGTTAGTCGACTTACAAAATCTTATAGTCGACTAATCAAGTGTGTAGTCGACTAACCCAAAAGCCCAAGTCGACTAATCCTGTGTCCTGAAACAGCCCAACTCTCTGTTTCTGTATTAGTCGACCAACAGTCAACTATAGTCGACTAATACATTTTTCTAGTCGACTAACCCTTGTCCCCAAGTCGACTAATAACTGGTCAAGTCGACTATAAAGTAGTTGCAGTCGACTTGAAGTAGTTATTCTGAAACTGTTCTTCAACGGCCACTGACCTAGTCGACTAATAGCTAAACATAGTCGACTAATAGAAGGAATTTTGCCTAGGTTAGTCGACTAACTCCATGGGCAAGTCGACTAATTGGCAGTTCTGACTGTGGACAGTTTCATTATCTGGTCTTTTGTGCAACTGTTTTCAACGTTCCTTTGATTCAAATTGCACCTATTAACTTCCTAACTAACCCTAGTCTTCAGCTATAAATAGGGAAGTTATTGCAAAGGCCAAAGTCAAGAAATTACCAAGAGTTTTTCTCAGTTTTCCAAAAAGCCAAAATCTGCAAATCTGAAAAACTGTTTTCTAACTTCAGTCTTCACCAAATTCCAAATTCCATTTGTGAAGTCCTCTGAAGTTTGTCTCCTATACTAGACCTTGTCCACATACACATCTGTACCAAGGCTTATAGGATAAAAGAATTGTAATTCTCAAAGTGTTCATTGTACACGGGAGGCTTCTTGGTTGAAGAGGCAAGTTGTACAAGGTGACCATTATACACGGGAGGCTTCTTGGTTTTAGAGGCAGTTGTACAAAGGTAAAGGTGTTCTCTTAGTGGAAGAGAAGGTGTACACATTTGGCGAAGGGGATTCGACAAGTGGTATACATGTGTATTGATTTTGGGTGGCAAGATCAAGGTAAAGGAAAATCTCAAGCGGGTGGCTTGGGGACTGGATGTAGGTCACAAGGACCGAACCAGGATAAATCTCTTTGTTTGCGTTTGTCAATTTCTGAGATTTGTTTTCCTTTACATGCAAGTTATTTATTTTGTTTATTTACTTAACGCTAATCCTTCTTGTTTTAGATTTGTGTTGACTTGAGTTATTTCAGATCTATAGTTGCCTACAAGAGATAATTCCGCAATTAGTCCTTATCTCAACGATCCAACAATCATCCGAAAAGCTTGCATCGCATCCTTCCCTGTGGATCGACCCGCTTTGGCCCTTGCTGCAGCGGATAGCATTGAGACTGAGAATTCTAACTCTTAATCTTTTCTTTGCAATTTTTAAATCTCAATCAAAATTTTGGCGCCGTTGCCGGGGAAGGAACGACACGAATTTCTCTCAAAACTAACTCTTTATTCTTTCTGTTTGCAGGTTCAGATAACAGGAAAACTAAACAGCAGCGAGGACACATAGCAACTCTGTGCCTCTGCCCTCGAAGGCACAGCAACAGGGCCTACTACAGAGCCGCGGGTCCGCGGCAAAAGCCGCGTTTCCGCGGCCTGAGTAGTTGACTACTTACCTTGTTTTCTGCAGGTTGTTGCTAATTGCAATCTGATTTACTGCTCTGTTAGAATTTTCTCTGTGATAAACCTGCATACTGCTAACTAAATAACAGTAACCCATTTGTTGATAAATAAAAAAAAAAATTAGACTCTTGCATCTTAGGCACGTGTCTATTTAATTTTTTTTCTGTTGAAGAGTGCTGGCGACAAGGTACGTTTGCATTGCATCTAGATTAGGAAAAACTCTTGGCTAATTTACTGCTTTTTGAGTGATTACTTATCTACTGCTTTACACGTACACAAAAAAATTCTAAGGGCAAAACCCATTAACAAGATAAGGTGGGGATTTCATCACCCTTCCTTGGCCCACAATCATTTCCGTCACACTCACAACCCTAACCTTAAGTAAAAATTGACTAGACGTTGGCCCTAGGTTAACTCGGACTCACTAGGAGATTGACCGAAGGAGGAAAGTTGTTCGAAATTAACTCTTGCCAAGTCGGTGTCTAGGCAGGGGATTGAGGGCCGAAAGCAGAAGAATCGGTGGTTATTTAATTAAGGAACGTCTTTGACGGAAAACCTCCCACCGGTCTTGCCACCTACCTGGTCGATTAACTTGTGGTTAAGGTCGACAATAGACCTCCTAAGAACAGTCTAAAGTTAGGAGTCGTCTAGGTCAAGGCTTACCCTAGAATAGGAATATTGATTGTTTTTCTTTTTTATGATTGATTGGGTGAACTTGTTGCTAATTGGCATGTCCGCTTGGTCGAGAGACCCACTTACACCAGGCTAACTAGAACTAGTTCACCACCCGAGCAAAAGCCCGACTCACACATGGCACAACCACTGTCACTCCAAGATAGGTTCTATCCTATTAGAACCTCTCTTCCTTCTTGCATCTAGTTAACCGATGAAGGTGTTGACCATTTGAGCTCAAGCCACAATACATCAACACTCTTCCCAAATTTCATGGACTTGAATCCGAGGATGCATACTTCTTCATAAGGGAATTTGAAGAAGTATGTCTCATGATGAAGATACCCAAGTTAGGAGAAGATGCCATCAAACTACGGTTTGTCCCTTTGCTTTGAAAGATTTAGCAAAGAAATGGCTCTACAGTCTAGAGGCCGGTTCAATATCTTCGTGGGATAATTTCGCTAAGGCCTTCTAAAAAATTTTATCCCATCCACAAGACTGCACTGATTAGGAAGAGCATCTTACAGTTTAAGCAAACAGCCAATGAACCTTTTGGAAATATTTCGAACGTTTTAAGGACCTCCTTGCCCAATGCCCTCACCATGGGATAGAGAAATGACGACTTTGCCAAGTTCTATATGATGGATTAGAATATCAAACTAAAACGCTGTTAGAATCCATGTGCCAAGGAGGATTTCTAAAAAAGAACGAAAATGAAGGATGGTTATTATATGAAGAATTAGCTGATAATACTATTCAATGGGAACCAACTCCGAAAAAATTAGGACTAATGACCCTACTTCTTCTAAAGGAGGTATCTATTCCATTGAGGCCAACATAGCAACCGATGCTAAGTTAGCTGCTGTGATGCGAAGACTAGAAGCTTTTGAAACGAAAGAACCAGTCTCTGTGAACCAAGTCAGCCAACACCTTCGGCGGGCTGTACTTATTGTCAAGATATGAACCATGTGTTTGAGGAATGTCCCGTCTTATCGCGCATCAAAGCTTGCCGAACATATGAGTGCGGCCTTCACAAGGCCCGCCAACAATCCATATTCGCCCACCTACAATCCGGTTGGAGAAATCATCCCAATTTTTCATGGGGCCCAAGCAACAATGATCAAACTAGGCCCAAATTCTCCAACAATTTCCAAAATCCGTCCTATCAAAAAATTTCCTAGTCAAAATCCTCCACCATCTTTCCAAAATTCACAAATGGAGACAAGACTCTCAAAATATGGAAAGAAAGGTGGACACTCTAGTTAAAAGCCACGACACGCTGGCTCAAGTCTTAACTAGGATAGAGATCCAATTGAACCAACAAGAGAGACAGAGGGGAACTCTACCGAGTCAACCATTGCCAAATCCTAGGAATCCTAGGCTAGCCAATGAGGCTCAAGACCCAAACCAGTGTAACTTGGTTCATACACTAAGATCAGGGAAACAAGTTGATAATCGAGTATCCATGCCACATGATCCATCTCAGTCATCATTCCATCTAGCTCCACTCCTTCTCCACCCAGCTCCAATGAAACTGAAGTTGAAAAGTCAGCATGACAGGTGCACCAGCCTATAGCCCCATTCCAAATAGGCTTAGAAGCAACAACAATGCACATATGGAGAAACTACTAGAGGTGTTCAATCAAGTTAGCTCAACATCCCACTTCTTGATGCAATCCAACAGGTCCTTAGTTATGCCAAAATTCCTTAAGGACATGTGCACAAGAAAAGAAAAGACAAATGTGTCTAAGAAGTTTTTTCTAACCACTAACATTAGTAAGCTATTGTCCAACCAGATCCCAGTCAAGTACAAGGACCCTGGTTGCCCCACCATCTCTTGCACCATAGGTCGAGCTGAAATCAATCGAGCACTCCTCGCTTTAGGAGCTAGCATTAATTTGCTCCCTTTCTCCGTATATCAACAACTTGGATTAGGTGAACTCAACCCAACCCAAGTTACTATTCAATTAGCTGATCGCTCAATCAAAGTTCCTAAGGGAGAGATCAATGATGTCCTCATACGGGTGGGAGAATTCATTACCCAGTCGATTTTATTGTTTTAGAGACAAACCTGTGTCTAATCCTAGGTCCCAAACTCCCGTCATCTTAGGACGACCGTTCCTAGCAATCGCAAATGCAATCATAAACTGTAGAAATGGATTCATGAGATTGACTTTTGGGATATGACCAAGAGAAGTCAATGTTTTCAACTTAGGTAAGCATCCCTACGACATGACCGACCAACCCTTTGAGGTTAACTTCATTGAAAACATGACAAGTGAGCATAATGAGGAGATCACACTAGAGTCAGAGGACGAGAAAGAGTTAGAATCAAGTGATCTCAATCTTGATGAGATTGAATGGGCAGCAAATCCAAGTTCTACAGAGATGGAAAAGTCAAGCTTAACACCTCCACCCATCGAGCCATCTCCTTCATTGGAGTTAAAGGCCTTGCATAAACATCTTAAGTATGCCTACCTAGGTGAACAAGAGATGTTACCGGTCATAGTTGCATCCAATTTGACTAATAGGCAAGAGAGGAAGACCTACTGGCAACCCTTAGGAGACATAGGGAAGCCATTGGTTGGACTATAGCAGATATCAAGGGACTGAGCCCTACGATAGTCCAACATCGAATCCATCTAGAGGAGGGTTAAACCGAAGAGGGATCCACAGCGTAGACTAAACCCACTCTGCAAGAGGCTGTACAAGCTGAAATAGTGAAACTGTTAGATAATGGGATCATTTATCCCATTTCCGATAGCGAATGGGTTAGCCCAATGCATGTGGTCCCTAAGAAGTCCAGCTTACTGTGGTAGAAAACAACAAGCATGAGTAGTGCAAATACGATTGCCTACCAAGGTCGAGTATGCATAGACTATCGCAAGTTGAACGTCGCCATAGGAAAGATCATTTTTCTCTCCCATTTATCGACCAAATGCTGGAACGATTAGCCGGTCAGAGTATACTGTTTCTTGGACGTTATTCAGGGTATAACCAAATTCCTATAGCCCGGAGGACCAAGAAAAGACAACGTTCACGTGCCCATTTGGGACATTTGCTATCGTCGAATGCCTTTCGCCTATGTAATGCCCCCGCCACATTCCAACGTTGTATGTTAAGCCTTTTTTCTGATATGGTCGAGTACTTCTTAGAGATTTTCATGGACGACTTCTCCGTCTATGGAAATTCATTTGACCAATGTCTCCATCACTTGGAGCTAGTGCTGAATAGGTGCACCGAAAAGAACTTGACCCTCAATGGGAAAAGTGTCACTTCATGGTGCAGCATGGAGTCCTAGGTCATGAGATATCTAGGGAAGGGATCAAAGTAGACAAAGCTAAGGTGGAGATCATAGCAAACTTCCAATTCCACGATGCGTGAAGGACTCAGTTTCTTAGGACACGCTAGGTTTTACCGTAGGTTCATTAAGGATTGTAGCAAAATTGCTAGACCCCTTACAAACCTTCTAGCTAAAGACGTGCCCTTCATCTTTGACGATAGGTGTAATAGTGTGGGAGAATTTGAAAGTGGAACTTATCTCTGCACCTATCATCTCACCTCCGGACTGGTCCAAACCTTTTGAGATCATGTGCGATGCCTCAGATTTTGCGATAGGCGCTGTCTTAGGACAGCGTAAGGATAACAAGCAGCACGTAATCTACTATTCGAGTAGGACGCTCAATGACGCCCAAATGAACTATACTACAATCGAGAAGGATTCTTGGCAGTAGTGTCGCTTTGGAGAAATTCCGCCCATACCTACTTGGGACCAAGACCACGATTTCACCGACCATTCGGCACTTCGATACCTAATGCTAAAAAAAAGATGCGAAGGCCCGACTCATTCGTTGGATCCTTCTCCTTCAAGAATTCGATTCGAAATTCGAGATAAAAA